>JAGSMR010000053.1:2062500-2085000 GCA_029286605.1 Sericinus montela
GCTTTAAAATCAATAAATAATATCCTTTTAATTTAATTTTGTAACCATCTAAATATCTAGAACTCTGTCACCTGTTTGCATTACGTAGATGTTCTTACATCTGTCATACTTTCAAAGTATGGTATACTTCATATTGGTGATGTGATCTTTAAGTTTTTTTTAACTGTGGTAGAGCCTTTTGTTGTTGCATGAATTGGCCGGCTCGACCCGGGAAGTACCACGACCTCACAGAATACCGGCGTGAAGTAGAAGTCTTAGAAACTTCTGCATTTCGTCTGGTGAGTGCTGGTAGCCGGAGGCCCACACACCCTCCTCCCAATTCTGGAGGGCACTCTAAGGGAGGCAACGCATCTGCTATGCCTCTGGTATTGCGGGTGTTCATGGGCGGCGGTAATCACTTACCATCACGTGAGCCACCTGCTCGTTTGCCTCCCTTTTCTATAAAAAAAAAAAAACCTAAATTCACCATAACAGAAAAGCAAATTGTTCTCAAATAACTTAAGACACTTATTGTATTGCATGTTTTTGAAAAAAAAAAAAAAAATTCCATAGGTACAAGCCTTCCAATTGGGGATCTAACTCGGGGTCTCTTGGCTCGAATTTCGATCACCCAACCTCGGCGATCCTTACTATTATTTTTTATTCTTATAAGTTTTGAATAAACTTTTTGATAAGACCCTTGCTTTTAAAAATAGGTAGCAATGTTGTACTTATTTTTTTGTATTGTATACATACACGTCACTTTTGAGAAAGTCTTCTGCCATGTTTTAGGTTGGCGAATAATTTTAAAAATACTTATGAAAATTTACTTTGTCTTAAATTGAATACTAACGTGTCATAAAAAAAAGAAAGGCAAAATTAATTGCGGTTTTTATTCATACCATGTAGTACCGTGGTGGTATCCGGCTACAAAACGTGCCTCCTCCGTTTCTTACCGTGTTTGGCGAATAAGAAAAACACCGAATAAATGCAATAAGCAACCAACAGATAGCGAAATAACCATCTCGAAAAATTCCAGACCAAAATACAGCATACCGGTGACAGGCACCAGATGTGAGGTATCTGATAGCGTGGCGATAATGGCAAATCCTTTGAATCTCTTTACGGGAGACTGCGCTTGTATAATATAATTATATGCATTCATTAAATTGTATTCTCTTTAATTTAATAATATTTCTCTTTCAAAAATTCAGCATAACTTATATGCTTTAAAATCAATAAATAATATCCTTTTAATTTAATTTTGTAACCATCTAAATATCTAGAACTCTGTCACCTGTTTGCATTACGTAGATGTTCTTACATCTGTCATACTTTCAAAGTATGGTATACCTCATATTGGTGATGTGATCTTTAAGTTTTTTTAACTGTGGTAGAGCCACGCATCAGCTTTTGTTGTTGCATGAATTGACCGGCTCGACCGGGGAAGTACCACGACCTCACAGAATACCGGCGTGGAGTAGAAGTCTTACAAACTTCTGCATTTCGTCAGGTGAGTGCAGGTAGCCGGAGGCCCACACACCCCCCTCCCCCAATTCTGGAGGGCACTCTAAGGGAGGCAACGCATCTGCTATGCCTCTGGTATTGCGGGTGTTCATGGGCGGCGGTAATCACTTACCATCACGTGAGCCACCTGCTCGTTTGCCTCCCTTTTCTATAAAAAAAAAAACCTAAATTCACCATAACAGAAAAGCAAATTGTTCTCAAATAACTTAAGACACTTATTGTATTGCATGTTTTGAAGGTGTCTTTATTTTATGAGGTCAAATAAAAGGTCTAGTCAAATATCTAGCTTATTGTCTCTCGGTCGGGGTTTGCATAGTTTCACTGGAAAACTAATACAATCATGAGAGTAACAGAAACAATTTCCAAAATTCTCTTTAACAAAGCAAATATTTTAGTTGAAACTGATTAACTTTATTGAGTGAAAAATTCCTAATTCAAATAAATTTTCGTGCATACTTTTTATGGACACTTTTATCACATACCAGTCACATTTTATCGGAAAAAGTTTTTAATGAAGTTTTTAAACTTTCACAGCTTTAAAAGAAAATCAATACTGCCTGGGATTACTTTACGACAGTCAGAGTAATTGTCAAAATGTACTGATTTTATAATATCTAAATTATTTATTGTATCTACAAATTTAACGACCTTCCTGGCCATGTGGCGTAAGCACCGGTTTTCATGTTGTTGCCAGCACTGAGGTCACAGGCGCGATTCCTTCTGGATGTGTTAATATAGAAAACCACATTGTCTACATCATCTCGGGTCTGAGCGTTTCTGCTACTTTCGTTGTTTGTGATTGCATAACACAAGAGCTTTAGCTGTTACTATAACTTACTTTAGAATCAGAGCAATCCATATGATGTTGTCCCTATCTATGTATATAGACATTTACGTATTCAGGGTAATATATTATTTAACTTATGACTTTTTATAATATCTAAATTATTTATTGTATCTACAAATTTAACGACCTTCCTGGCCATGTGGCGTAAGCACCGGTTTTCATGTTGTTGCCAGCACTGAGGTCACAGGCGCGATTCCTTCTGGATGTGTTAATATAGAAAACCACATTGTCTACATCATCTCGGGTCTGAGCGTTTCTGCTACTTTCGTTGTTTGTGATTGCATAACACAAGAGCTTTAGCTGTTACTATAACTTACTTTAGAATCAGAGCAATCCATATGATGTTGTCCCTATCTATGTATATAGACATTTACGTATTCAGGGTAATATATTATTTAACTTATGACTTTTTATAATATCTAAATTATTTATTGTATCTACAAATTTAACGACCTTCCTGGCCATGTGGCGTGAGCACCGGTTTTCATGTTGTTGCCAGCACTGAGGTCCCAGGCGCAATTCCTCCTGGATGTGTTAATATAGAAAACCACATTGTCTACATCATCTCGGGTCTGAGCGTTTCTGCTACTTTCGTTGTTTGTGATTACATAACACAAGAGCTTTAGCTGTTACTATAACTTACTTTAGAATCAGAGCAATCCATATGATGTTGTCCCTATCTATGTATATAGACATTTACGTATTCAGGGTAATATATTATTTAACTTATGACTTTTTATAATATCTAAATTATTTATTGTATCTACAAATTTAACGACCTTCCTGGCCATGTGGCGTGAGCACCGGTTTTCATGTTGTTGCCAGCACTGAGGTCCCAGGCGCAATTCCTCCTGGATGTGTTAATATAGAAAACCACATTGTCTACATCATCTCGGGTCTGAGCGTTTCTGCTACTTTCGTTGTTTGTGATTACATAACACAAGAGCTTTAGCTGTTACTATAACTTACTTTAGAATCAGAGCAATCCATATGATGTTGTCCCTATCTATGTATATAGACATTTACGTATTCAGGGTAATATATTATTTAACTTATGACTTTTTATAATATCTAAATTATTTATTGTATCTACAAATTTAACGACCTTCCTGGCCATGTGGCGTAAGCACCGGTTTTCATGTTGTTGCCAGCACTGAGGTCACAGGCGCGATTCCTTCTGGATGTGTTAATATAGAAAACCACATTGTCTACATCATCTCGGGTCTGAGCGTTTCTGCTACTTTCGTTGTTTGTGATTGCATAACACAAGAGCTTTAGCTGTTACTATAACTTACTTTAGAATCAGAGCAATCCATATGATGTTGTCCCTATCTATGTATATAGACATTTACGTATTCAGGGTAATATATTATTTAACTTATGATTTTTTTATAATATTCTTTGTCGTTGTTGGCCGTTCCCAGTCTACTTGGTCTTGACCTGGATCTTTTGAGATGTTTATATTAAGATATACCGTTTGCCGTGGTCGTGTTTTAGCTTTTGCCCCTAATGTTGTATTATCGCATCCATGAGAAGCATAATCTTAGGCCTTTTACACATAACATTTTAAATACATTACAATATACAATATGAACAATTGACAATGTAAATAATCGGGATCATCATATTTTTTCATATTATATTATATTTTTACATTCTTATATCACACAGTATATATCGTTTAGAAACACTTTTTATTAAACAATTATTTCGTTGTATGTGGTTATTATCAAACCAACAATATCCCATGATGAGGGGAAAACACTAGTTCGTTTGATGCCTAAGTTTAGTAATTTGCTGTGTAGTACCAAGAATGACTAATTTCAAAGTTTTAGCAAGTAAGTTAAGGCAAGTAACTTAATAAAAAATAATAATAAATATCTTCACGCAATTCCCAATACAGGGGTAGACAGAGGTCAAGTCTAGACAATTAAGTCCCTTTGACCCACCTTCCACCGAAGATATTTTTGGGACAACGTGACAGGTGGTGAGCCCGTCGCCGCTTTTATATCCAAGCCAACGATGAAATTCGTACATAAGTTTTTGAAAAACTCATTGGTACTGCCACCTGGGGATCGAACTCAGGTCTCTCGACTCGAAATTCCGACCACCCAACAACTCGGCTATCGTGACTTCTATTCGGCAAGTAACTTAGTTTGAGTTTTAATTATATGAGCAACATTGATACTTCAATGTTAATATTCTCAAGTTAACACGAAAATACTTCATAATTGTAACATTCTTTAAAAACTTGCCGTATCTGTAGCGTAAGACAATATAAACAAAAACCTAATACGTATTAATAAATTAATATAAAAATATTTTTCTTCTGTATATTTGCGTCCGCAAAAGAAGTAGTTGTAGTACTGATTTGAAATTTTCAAATAACTTTCTATCTCAAATTTCCTACGTAAATGGGAAATTTGAAGGAGCGCATCGCAAAATAGAGTATTTGCTCGTCGAATCAATTTTCTGTAGAAATTATTTGTTATTTACTTTATAATTAAACAGAATGAGCCACACGGGCTATGTTTAAATCCTAGCCTGAGCAGTATCAACTCTATCAAATATCAGATCCAGTAGTATCAGATCCTTACATCAGTGTCTGGTATTATCTGCCTACCTGGTTTTCTAAGTACTGCTTAATTTACAGGTCCTCGTGAGAGATATCTAAATAAAGAAATTGGATATAGAACGGAATACGGATACGGAAATGTAGAACGGGATAAAATATTTGAACACCAAGGAAGAGACCACAAAAAAAGAGAATAACACCTAAGAAGTTAAGAGTATGTTAAAAAAGGACACTAAAACCTTCTGCTATATTGTAAGTGATGGTTGTCATGTGCTATTGTAAAAATTCCACTTAACAAAGCCACTGGAGGAAATATTATTTGTCCCTGAGCCAGCAGCAGCTTAGCAGAAGATTTGTATGCAGGCACTTGGCGTTACTAAAGGTTTGCACTTTTAATTATATTCCAAGTAAACAAGAACTCAAATTGTTTGGCAAAATTTGAGCGTTGAACCTTACTTGATGCAAATCGGTATTGTCTGCACTTCATCGTGATCTCTTGCGTTAACTGCAGAGCGTTTGACTTACTACCTGAACGAAATATCACCTGATATACAATCATTGTACATGCTTGGAAATAACAAATATGTTGAAAAAAAAAAAAACTGAAATAACTGTATGTGAACGACCAGCCGTCACTAACATAAGCCCTGCGAGGCTTTTTTGTGAGGATTTTACGAATTATTGTAATGCTTTTTTGTATTCTACAAAATGAAATAAATAAATTTATCTTCAGAAATTCCAGTAGGAAGTCATCATGATATTTGTCTACCACGTGATGGATTTTGGTTATTCAGTTCCTCAAGTGGGTGCTGTAAGTGATGTGCTTGTGACACGTAAACCTTTAGTGAAAAAAATATAATTAGTGTTAAAGAGCTCACGTACTTACTTGTCTTGTAATTAAATTGATTTCGCAAGAATTTGATTCTTGTAAAATTAATCAATGCTTTCTTTTGATGCAATTCAGTGGTTTGTTCGTAAAAACAGAAGTTCATGTAATGAGATTTGTCGGACCTAAATCATTTCTAAATTTAAATCTATTATCTATTAATTTATTTGACGGCCTCCGTGTCGCCAGCTGTGTGGTGTTGTAGGTTAGATTTCAATGTTAAAAAAACCACTTTTCCTACATTGTCTTGGGTCTGGATGTTCGTGGTAGCTACGTTATTTTCGATACCTTAACCTTTCGATACCTTTACTTTGGGATCAAAGCAATTTATGTGATGTTTTCCCTACCTATATATGTATGTATGTTATTTTAATTATATATTCCGCGTGGTAACGGCGTAAGAATATTGCCACTCTCTTTCTTCCCGTGGGTGTCGCAAGAGGACACTAAGAGAAACAGCCGATTGAATATCGTTATGGCAATCGATAGATGGCGGGATAACCATCTCTAAAGATATCAGACCGAAATTATTAGATCGAAGATGAGCAGTTGCGTCTGTGGTGTGAGTGGTCTGGTACTGCGTTCGCCAATCCGCTTGTCGAGCGTGGCGATTAGGACATAACCTCCCTATGGGAGAGGCCTATGTCCTGCAGTGGACTTTAACAGGTCGATACGTATGAAAGTAATTTTAAAAACGTCTTATTGTTATAAGTCATTCTATACCTGTCAACATTACTAGATGGTAAGAAATTAAGTGGCAGTTGCAATAAAAATATCACAAATCATACTTGTATCTATTTAGTTCGCTGTTTATATACATTCTCTATGTACATTGACTCCCACGCGTTCGTCTTATTACTGACTGACTAGCAATCAACGTCTGCCCTGTAATTGTACCCGCTTTGAGTTAAATTATTCGTGATTTATGCTTGTAACTAACTTACCGAGGATCAAGTGGATGTGTTACCTAAAGTTTGATGGTATTTAATTAATGTGAAGCATTATTTTAAGTTACAAAATCCTTAGATTGTTAGTGAACAATTTGAAGATATCTATTATTCTTATATCTTATATTATTCTATGTATTAGATATGTATCGATATTTAAATATTTGTAACTAAACCACGCCAATACGGCTGCACGGATTTGAAAATTAATGGATTTCGTTAAAACTGTGAATGTGCCAAATGCACATTCACAGTTTTAACGAAATCTATTAATTTATACATTGAAATCAGAACATGAACCGATAAACGAATGTACAAGACATTCGTTTATTGATTTTTATATCGACCACCCTTTCGTAATGAAGTTCCTCTAACGGATAAGAAACAGTTGAAACTCCTAGGTATCCTCTTTTTTGTCATTTTGTTATGACGGTGATAGGCAGAGGTCCAGGCAGTACAGTCCTTTCAAACCAATTTTTACCGTAGCTCATTTGGGAATACGTGTCAGGTGGTGAGACTATTACCGTCATAGTGTCAAACGGCTAACTGTACAATGTAAATACATACATAAATCATGGATACAAATATTTATGGCATGAAGTAGTAAATCTACAGAAAATTATTTATATTATGGGAAACTATGTGACGTTGTACTCGAGTGCGAGCATTTTTCACACCACAAGTGTTTTAGCTACTTACTTTGAGATCAATGTGGTATTTATTTACTTATTAGTACCTATTATAAGCATTCATATTCATGATACAAATTGCCCCTATCGGGATTAGAACTCACCACCCCCAGCTTCGAAGGCAAAGAGATCATTAGCAACTAGGCTGTCAAGACCGTAATAAGAACATTTCACTGAAAATTCTAATTATAATGTGAAAAATGCATATTGGTGCACCCATATTAATAAAAAAATAAATAAGTAAATAAAAATACTGCAGGTTTGCCACATTTCCCTATATAAGAAAAATTCTATTATTTCCTAAAAAATATCATCTTGAATCATTCAAAAGTTTCAAGGTTATTTCGTAAGAAGTGGAATTAGTATCAAAATATTCAGAACTGCTAACTTTACGCGTTAAGTGTTATCTTACTCCAGTACACTTACTTAAGGGCGTGCTTTTGGGTTTATGCAGAGGACTTTAATCTAATACAGACAAGGACAAAGCCTTGACTTGAACCGTTAAGTTGTTTAAATTAACGTTATTCGAATGTCTTGTGTAAATTTATATTTTTTGTTAGTTATTTTATATGGAACATTTGTTTTACGAAAATGTATCGATTTCAATATTTTATGCTGTTGATTTTGTTGATGATAGTAATAATAAATAAATAAATATATTCACTCAATTCCCAATATAGGGTAGACAGAGGTCTAGTATAGACAATTTAAGTCCCTTCAACCTACCTTCCACCGAAGATATTTTCGGGACAACCCGACAGGTGGTGAGCCCGTCGCCGTCTTCATGTCCAAGCCGACGATATAATTCGTACATAAGTTTTTGAAAAACTCATTGGTACGAGCCGGCGAACTGGTGATCGAATTCGGGTCTATTGACTCGAAATTCCGACCATCCAACCACTCGGCTATCGTGACTACTTGTTGATGATGATATTTTTCTTCCGGTCAGAAAATTATATTTCTTAGCAATTGTTTAAACAGTTTCGGTTTGTCAATACTGCAGGGGGTGGCTCTATGGCAACATGCGTTTATATAATCACTAGGGAAATTTAAAGAGGGTCATATAAAAATATAAATTTGAGGAGGAATGTTTTTTCTCCTGGATTTATTCCTATAAACAGATGCAAAACAATTTTATATTCCCAATACTTGGGTAGCCAGAGACCTAGACAATTTTTGGAACAACGTGGTAGGTGGTGAGACTATCGCTGTCTTTATATCGAAGCCAACGACATAAATCATATGTAATTTAAAAAAAAAACCTATTGGTACGAGCCGGCGAA
This sequence comes from Sericinus montela, assembly GCA_029286605.1. NCBI lineage: Eukaryota > Metazoa > Arthropoda > Insecta > Lepidoptera > Papilionidae > Sericinus > Sericinus montela. The sequence goes on from JAGSMR010000053.1 coordinate 2,071,234, forward strand.
CTGGTGATCGAATTCGGGTCTATTGACTCGAAATTCCGACCATCAACCACTCGGCTATCATATCATATAAAATAATTTTTGTTTTGAATTTAGAACTCAACGTTCCGATACGTCATCACTTAGCTAAGCAGATTCGTTCTTATATTCAGCGCACGCCAGACTTCATTTTTACGTCATCCGTTTTACTTAGCTTCCCCTCCTCGGGATTTACTAAATGCGGGAAAGGGTTATTGGAGTGAGCGTCAAGGACTGAATGTTGTATCAGCTTTGAAGCAATTGCTGAAAGTACTTCAACTAGCGAATGTTATATTTACACGATAGACTTCTTTGGTAGTGCTTTCGTTACCATGGGTTGCGGGTTCGGGTTCCGACAGGACAGGTGTGATGTGTGATGCACCGTTGGCTTGGACACTAAGACGGCGATAGGCTCTTCACCTGTCACATTATCCCGGATAAGCTTCGATCAAAAGTAGGTCGAAAGGGCTTTGGGTAATTGTGTAAGATATGAAATTAAAAAAAAAACTCATCTCAAGTCTTAAATAAACTACGGATTTATTGACGACCTTTGAAGGACGAATGGCGTACACTGTTATTTTCATGTTTTATTTCAATGGATTTTTAAACCTATATAAGTTACTTATTAAAATAAAATAAAAAATAAAATAAAATATCTTCACGCAATTCCCAATACAGGGGTAGACAGAGGTCTAGTCTAGAAGTTTAAGTCCCTTCGACCCACCTTCCACCGAAGATATTTTCGGGACAACGTGACTGGTGGTGAGCCCGTCGCCGTCTTTATGTCCAAGCCAACGATGTAATTTGTATATAGGTTTTTAGAAAAACCCATTATTACGGCCACTTAAGGATTGAACTCGGGTCTCTTGATTCGAAATTCCGACCATCCAACCACTCGGCTATCGTGACTTATAAGTTACTAATTGATTGAACTTACGTAACTTATGCTGAAGTTTTAGTTATAAAATTTAAGAGATATTTAAAAAAAATCCGGCAGAAGGTGAGGGTTCGAATCCCGCTCTTGTAAGTTGTTTTTTTTATTTCTCTTAATTTCAATAATCGACTTTAAATAGATAAAAAATAACTTCACGCCATTCCCGATATATTTATACCTTTACATTTCGATCCATTTCGAGAATTTACGTACGTATGTGAATCCTTGTCTATCTATTTATGTATTTATTGTAAATAGACTTATGCGTTACTTTGTGGAGATTCATTATGTTGTTATTAAATAATTACATGCAAATTCATGTGGAATGGTGCGATAAAATTATTTAATAACAAATTTTGCTACATGTATTTATTTATTTTTAACAAAATACAAGATGGCGGTATATGCTACCCCACCGTTTGTTAGTAGCTATTAGGATTCAAAACGCTACTTTTTTGCAAGCTATTATACACAAGGTATTATTCTTATGCCGACGCCACTTGATAAGTCCGGTAAAGGATTTAAAAAAAGGAATATATAAAGCTAATAATCCACAAATTTAACGTAGAATTTATGTAGATAAAAAATGTCCTCACGGCATTCCCAATACATTTATACCTCTACCTTTCGATCCACCTTTCACCAAAGACATTTTTGGGACAAAATCATAGATGATAAGCCTATCGCCGTCTTAATGTCCGAGCAAACGATGTAAATCGTACATAAATAAATACAGAACCAAAATAGATCGAACCTGATTGAACCAAAATAGAAGACCTGGAGATCGAAGCAGGGACTGCTTCGATCTCCAGGTTGTAGACTCATATCTATTTTGGTTTTTAACTCGAATCTAATCACTCGACTATCGTGACTACAATAATGCATACAGTTTTTTAAATATATCTTAATTAAAATATTCTCTGAAAATTTGTATTTCAATATTCAGTGCCATAAAATATAGTTCGGAACAAATGAAGTGAGAGTTGGAACTAGCGCCGGCTAATATTAGCAGTTACAGCAACTCGTTACAGAAGCGAACGCGAAACGAAATAGTTTAAAATTATTTTTGAATAATATTTCAGTGGCGATATTTAAATAATTCTTAGTAATGTAACAATGCGCGTGACTATTAAATAAATATCTACATACGATTAATTAGAACGGGATCTTAACGCTTCTTCTTCGACAGCCTATCAAGAGTCCACTGCTAAACATGGCCTTTGTTCAGCAGTGGACTCTTGATAGATTTCTTTAAAATTTTCGGAAAGAACGGACCGTATTTCAGTTACTTTCATTCATCGTCTCCCTGCAAAATTATGCATGTCATCACTCCTCGTCTCCATCTCGAGTCTACATGCTTGAGAATGCCTTGTTTTGAGGTGAAACACGTGTCGCGTTTTCGTTGGTGGTATTTGTTACCCGGTTTGAGTGTAGTAATGGTGGTTCATACAGTGCAATTAGTGCACGCATCTGTGGGAGGGAGGAGGGTGGTACACATCTTCTCTTCGGACCAGGTAACATATACATTTTATATTTGCAGGCGGAATGGTGCGAGGTAATTATTCAATAACAATGTCATCACTCCATTTTGTCAGGTCGTTCTATCTAAACGAGATTGCGACTCAAGAACCTTTTCTCAAACAACATTTATCAGTTCGCTTTTCTCAGACGACAGTTATCAGTTCGTCGAGCTTAAAATGCCAGACCAATATTGAAACGACCAGTGACGGGCAGCAGCGTCTGAGGCGCGAGGTATCTGGTACAGTGATCACCAATCCACTTGCCAAGCGTGACGATTATGGTAAACCCTCAGTTACGGGTGATGTCCTACTGTGAACTTTGTTAGGGCGTTATGATTATCATAATGACATGATCTGAACTCTCAATATTTCCTTTTATTAGGTTGTGTGGAAACATGATGTTAGTATTGACTGCAAGCAATAGTTTTGACAAAAATAAATGAAATATCTTCACGCCAATTTTCCCACTATAGGCTACACAGAGATCTCTTCTAGACACTTAAGTCCCTTCGACCCACCTTCCACCGAAGATATTTTCGGGACAACGTGACTGGTGGTGAGCCCGTCGCCGTCTTTATGTCCAAGCCAACGATGTAATTTGTATATAGGTTTTTAGAAAAACCCATTATTACGGCCACTTAAGGATTGAACTCGGGTCTCTTGATTCGAAATTCCGACCATCCAACCACTCGGCTATCGTGACTTATAAGTTACTAATTGATTGAACTTACGTAACTTATGCTGAAGTTTTAGTTATAAAATTTAAGAGATATTTAAAAAAAATCCGGCAGAAGGTGAGGGTTCGAATCCCGCTCTTGTAAGTTGTTTTTTTTATTTCTCTTAATTTCAATAATCGACTTTAAATAGATAAAAAATAACTTCACGCCATTCCCGATATATTTATACCTTTACATTTCGATCCATTTCGAGAATTTACGTACGTATGTGAATCCTTGTCTATCTATTTATGTATTTATTGTAAATAGACTTATGCGTTACTTTGTGGAGATTCATTATGTTGTTATTAAATAATTACATGCAAATTCATGTGGAATGGTGCGATAAAATTATTTAATAACAAATTTTGCTACATGTATTTATTTATTTTTAACAAAATACAAGATGGCGGTATATGCTACCCCACCGTTTGTTAGTAGCTATTAGGATTCAAAACGCTACTTTTTTGCAAGCTATTATACACAAGGTATTATTCTTATGCCGACGCCACTTGATAAGTCCGGTAAAGGATTTAAAAAAAGGAATATATAAAGCTAATAATCCACAAATTTAACGTAGAATTTATGTAGATAAAAAATGTCCTCACGGCATTCCCAATACATTTATACCTCTACCTTTCGATCCACCTTTCACCAAAGACATTTTTGGGACAAAATCATAGATGATAAGCCTATCGCCGTCTTAATGTCCGAGCAAACGATGTAAATCGTACATAAATAAATACAGAACCAAAATAGATCGAACCTGATTGAACCAAAATAGAAGACCTGGAGATCGAAGCAGGGACTGCTTCGATCTCCAGGTTGTAGACTCATATCTATTTTGGTTTTTAACTCGAATCTAATCACTCGACTATCGTGACTACAATAATGCATACAGTTTTTTAAATATATCTTAATTAAAATATTCTCTGAAAATTTGTATTTCAATATTCAGTGCCATAAAATATAGTTCGGAACAAATGAAGTGAGAGTTGGAACTAGCGCCGGCTAATATTAGCAGTTACAGCAACTCGTTACAGAAGCGAACGCGAAACGAAATAGTTTAAAATTATTTTTGAATAATATTTCAGTGGCGATATTTAAATAATTCTTAGTAATGTAACAATGCGCGTGACTATTAAATAAATATCTACATACGATTAATTAGAACGGGATCTTAACGCTTCTTCTTCGACAGCCTATCAAGAGTCCACTGCTAAACATGGCCTTTGTTCAGCAGTGGACTCTTGATAGATTTCTTTAAAATTTTCCGAAAGAACGGACCGTATTTCAGTTACTTTCATTCATCGTCTCCCTGCAAAATTATGCATGTCATCACTCCTCGTCTCCATCTCGAGTCTACATGCTTGAGAATGCCTTGTTTTGAGGTGAAACACGTGTCGCGTTTTCGTTGGTGGTATTTGTTACCCGGTTTGAGTGTAGTAATGGTGGTTCATACAGTGCAATTAGTGCACGCATCTGTGGGAGGGAGGAGGGTGGTACACTTCTTCTCTTCGGACCAGGTAACATATACATTTTATATTTGCAGGCGGAATGGTGCGAGGTAATTATTCAATAACAATGTCATCACTCCATTTTGTCAGGTCGTTCTATCTAAACGAGATTGCGACTCAAGAACCTTTTCTCAAACAACATTTATCAGTTCGCTTTTCTCAGACGACAGTTATCAGTTCGTCGAGCTTAAAATGCCAGACCAATATTGAAACGACCAGTGACGGGCAGCAGCGTCTGAGGCGCGAGGTATCTGGTACAGTGATCACCAATCCACTTGCCAAGCGTGACGATTATGGTAAACCCTCAGTTACGGGTGATGTCCTACTGTGAACTTTGTTAGGGCGTTATGATTATCATAATGACATGATCTGAACTCTCAATATTTCCTTTTATTAGGTTGTGTGGAAACATGATGTTAGTATTGACTGCAAGCAATAGTTTTGACAAAAATAAATGAAATATCTTCACGCCAATTTTCCCACTATAGGCTACACAGAGATCTCTTCTAGACACTTAAGTCCCTTCGACCCACCTTCCACCGAAGATATTTTCGGGACAACGTGACAAGTGGTGAGTCCGTCTCCACGTTTATGCCCAAGCTAACGATATAATTCATACATTAGTTTTTGAAAAACCTTCGGTACGAGCCTGCCTCCGGGGGTCGAATTCAGGTCTCTAGAGTCGAAATTCTGACTACCCAACCACTCGGCTATCGTTACCTTAGTTTTGATACAAATTTGATTTCAATAATGTCAAATTATTTCGTTGCTTATCAATTTTGAATAGAGCGAACGAAAATAATTATACCTTTTACTGGTTCAATACTGTAATTTCGGTAAACAGGTCGTGCGTTAAAAACGCATGCAATCTCCGTTAATGTGTTTATATTGTTATGAAATACGTTTCGTGTAACACATATTTTCGGAAAAAGTGTTAAGTTCTAAAAATTTTTTTTTCAATACACGATAGCTGAATTGGATCCAAGAGTGATCGGAATTGATAAGTCCCGAGTTCGATACCCAGGTAGTAGGCTCGTACCAATGAGTTTTTTCAAAAGTATTTCTTTCTTTGGCTTGGACATAGAGAAGGTGATATGTTCATCTCCTGCTACATTGTCCGTAAAAATGTCATAAGTGTAAGGTGACCTACCTTACACGTGGGGACGTGTTTGTCTAGACTGTTGTCTACCCCAGTATTGGAAGTGGCGTGAAGATTTTTCTTTTATTTTGGCCGTCTTTCCATCACCTTCATTATTGTTCATCAGGTCATGAATATAAAAATTCATTGTCATTTGAATTAAAACTTTATGGGTCGCTTGATACGGATTTAAATTACCAAACCACTCCGCTCTCATGACTGTTTATATATCTAATTCTTAAGTAAAATTTTTGAATTTGTTTTATTACATGAGGCGCATGGTTCTTTAATATATCTTCAGGAATAGTTCCTGTTGCCAGAGAAAACAGATTGCCAAGTGTATAACTCTTTCACTTCTGTCAAATTCATCATTTTCTTTATACACGCAAGTCGTTACCCTCCTCTCTTTGAGCAATTTGCTCGCATTGACGCACTTTGATGACGACAAAACCAGTATGACCTCTCCAAACATACCCGAAGCGCTAAAGAATCATTTTAGTCTCGACATTAACTAGTCTAATCTCAAAACTACTCAATACCTCGCTTTTCAGGCAACGTCCATGGACGAATTATACACCAGTTTTCATGGTGCACCTGCGTTCAGGTTCCGCGTTCGATTCGGGGTCAGGGATCGCGCGAACAAAACAATTTTTCTACGTTTTCTTAGGTTTGGGTTTTTGCGGTACTTTGTTTCTGATTCCATTACACAATTGCTTAAGCTGCATACTTTGGGATCACAAAAATGTATGTGGTGTTATACTTATCTATGTATGTATTTTTTTTAAAGAAAAAAAGAGGCAAACGAGCAGGTGGCTCACGTGATGGTAAGTGATTACCGCCGCCCATGAACACCCGCAATACCAGAGGCTTAGCAGATGCGTTGCCGGCCTTAGAGTGCCCACCCTCCCCCAGAATTGGGGGAGGGGGTGTGTATGGTGTGGAGATGTATTAAAATAAATAAATTAATAAACATCTTCACCCAATTCCCAATACAGGGGTAGACAAAGGTCTAGTCTAGATAATTAAGTCCGTTCGATCCACCTTCCACCGAAGATATTTTCGGGACGTGAGAGGTGGTGAGCCCGTTGCCGTCTTCATGTTATAATTCGTACATAAGTATTTTTTTTTGAAAAACTCATTGGTACTGGCCTGCCCCCTGGCATCAGTCTCGGGGATTTGACTCGAAATTCGAAAAAACCCAACCACTCTGATATCGTGACTCTAATGTATGTATTTATTTTTATATCATGCATTGTTATAAAAAATTGCTTATACTCATAATGAGCTAGAAATATAAGCTATTAAATAATACATAAGATAGATAGACGAGTGGTTGGGTGGTCGGAATTCAAGTCAAGAGACCCGAGTTCGATTCCTAGGTAGCAGACTTGTATCAATGGTTTTTTTTTCAAAACTTATGTAAGAATTACATGGTTGGCTTAGACATTCAGACGACGACGGGCTCACCCCCAGCCACGTCCCAAAAATATCATAGGTGGAAGGTGAGTCCAAACGACCTTATTTTTTAGACCTCTATCTACCCCTGTGTTGGGAATGGCGTGAGCTAGAAATTCTTATGATTTATGTAACGTAAACGTATGTTATATAGATATTACATATTTAAATAAATCAGAAGCATATTCACAGTTACTCAAAAGTTGTTAAAGATGTTTATTCTCATATAATAATACTTATATTCCCGCATTATATAGAGATGAGAATAACAAACATAATGCATTTGTTCGTAGTAGGTGAGAAAGGACCAGGCTGTCGACGCGCTACGTGAAAGATTATGTTCGTTAGATGTGGTACTTACTTCCTTCCTCATAAATTTCTGTCCGTGTTAACGTACTTTCAGGTTTTAAAAATCGTTTTATTTAAAGAAAATTGCCTTGTGTCTGTGTAAGAATAAATAAACCAGCTTTCGTTCCGTAGATATCTTAAGAGGTGACTAAGGGTCATTGAACTGGAAACGGCAACTGACAGACGAAAAAATCATCACGAAAAAATATCAAAAATAAACAGACCGGTGACGGGCAACAGCAACAGCTCTCAGATGCGAGTCTGGTACTGTAGTAAGGCAATCTGCTTGCCAAGCGTGTCCAAGACTTTTGCAAGCCGTTATATATGTATTTGTTTAAAATTAATCAAATAGTTAAAAACGGCTAAACTCACGTTATAATAATCGGCGTAGGTTCCAACTAGTATCGGACCTATCGGAGGTCCTTCATCAGGGTGAGTGGAATGAGTTCGCGCTCGCGTCCCTACTCGTCGGTACCTACACCGATGATTATAACGTCAGTTTAGCCGTTTTTAACTGTTTGATTAATAATATCTCATGAAATTTTTAATTATTTAAGATTCATAGAACTAAACCTTGAGAAACTTAATATTCATAGAATTTTGATTTGATTATAATGTATATAAGTTTTAAAGGCACATTTCATATCTTCAGGCATTTTCCCAATACTAGCACAGACAGAGGTCTAGACAGTTAAGCCTTTTTGAACCGACCTTTAAACGTAGCATTTTTTGAACCAAGGTTTTGAATAGTTTTTTCACGACTTATGTACATGGCACAGTACACAACGTTGGCATGGATATAAATATGGCGACAGGCTCATCACTTGTCACGTTATTCCAAAAATGTCTTCGGTGAAAGGTGGATCGAAGGGTTATAATTGTCTGGACCTCTGTTTATGTATTATGTGTAGCGTGAGGATTATTTTACATGTTTAAATAGATAGTCCATAGCAGGACTCGAACCTTCAACTCGTACATTCGAAAGCAAACTAGCCTAAAAACTGGGTCACTACCGTTTTATATTTAAATAAGAGGTAACAATTAAAGATCTTGAACTTTTATTTTTACTTGTTGATTAACAATACTGAGCCGTTTTGGCGTGAAAGCGTAACAAACAAAACTCATTTTCGCATTGATACATTAGTAAGGGTGTACATTGCATTCGAAAACAAAATTAGATCAATAAAGATTTGTATGCAGCGTACGTTGGGTATAATTATAACTATGTTATGTTCTAGCAACACATTCGTTTGTTATGCATCGTAAAAGCAATTTGCACCTGCCACGAGCACCGTAGCAGATAATGTTTGTAACATTGTTACACCTAAGTAAGCACAGAGAAGATTTGAAAATTGTATTTCAGTTACTTTGTATTGTGTACTATCTTGTTTTATTTTTATAAATACAAAACAAAAGTAACGATTACCGAGTGGTTGGGTGATTGGGGCTCGAGTCAAGAAACCCGAGTACTATGTACAGGTAGGCAACGAGCCTACCTATATATCGCCTACCTATATATCGATGGATTAACGTACCGATGGTTTTTTTTAAAACTTGTTTACGATTATCTCGTTATCCCAAAAATGTCTTCGGTGAAAGGTGGATCGAAGGGTTATAATTGTCTGGACCTCTGTTTATGTATTATGTGTAGCGTGAGGATTATTTTACATGTTTAAATAGATAGTCCATAGCAGGACTCGAACCTTCAACTCGTACATTCGAAAGCAAACTAGCCTAAAAACTGGGTCACTACCGTTTTATATTTAAATAAGAGGTAACAATTAAAGATCTTGAACTTTTATTTTTACTTGTTGATTAACAATACTGAGCCGTTTTGGCGTGAAAGCGTAACAAACAAAACTCATTTTCGCATTGATACATTAGTAAGGGTGTACATTGCATTCGAAAACAAAATTAGATCAATAAAGATTTGTATGCAGCGTACGTTGGGTATAATTATAACTATGTTATGTTCTAGCAACACATTCGTTTGTTATGCATCGTAAAAAGCAATTTGCACCTGCCACGAGCACCGTAGCAGATAATGTTTGTAACATTGTTACACCTAAGTAAGCACAGAGAAGATTTGAAAATTGTATTTCAGTTACTTTGTATTGTGTACTATCTTGTTTTATTTTTATAAATACAAAACAAAAGTAACGATTACCGAGTGGTTGGGTGATTGGGGCTCGAGTCAAGAAACCCGAGTACTATGTACAGGTAGGCAACGAGCCTACCTATATATCGCCTACCTATATATCGATGGATTAACGTACCGATGGTTTTTTTTAAAACTTGTTTACGATTATCTCGTTATCCCAAAAATGTCTTCGTTGGAAGAAGGGTTTAAGGGCCTTCTGGCTTCTAAAGACCTCTATGTACCCCTGTATTGGTTATGGCGTAAAGATATATTTTATTTCTAAATACATTTGTAGCGGATGATGTGCTGCAGGAAAAGGGTAGCTACCGGCCAGGTCGGGTGATCGTGACCTGGGGAGGACGTCTCCTCCGCTAGTGTGCGCTATCGGTAATCGTATATATGCATGTAATCACGCGAACTACGATAGCGCGATGTAGGACATCGATGTGTTTCCTGAATCCGCCACTTGCGAGCTTCTTATGTGGAGACATAGATGTAGCCACACATACATACTTAGATAAATACATATGATAGATAGGGACAACTTGCTCTGATCCCAAACTAAGTAACTTAAGCACTTGTGAAATGGAATGGAAACAGAAACAACAAAGGTACCACAAACACCTAGACCAGAGATAATGTAAAAATAGTGTATTCTGTATTTTCTCGCCCTCCCGGGCGATTCCCATCTACCTCGGGACACCACGAAACTGATACAGTATACACTGCTCGTTCACGGAGATCGTAGTTACATGTCTAGATAATTTTTGAGACGTTTTGACCTACATTTCATAGGTTATTGTGTACAGTGTAGTATCCAATGTAATATAAGTATCGAACGAATTCATTTGTACGAGCCTTTCCCCTGGGGAACATTTCCACTAGGTTTTTGTCGTTGTATTAACGCATAATCCCTAATTGGGTAGTCAGAGAGAATAGATCGTCTAGTGTCAAGATCCTTACACCTTTCGCTTCTTAAAACTCATAATTTTCTTCATAAACGTACGACTAGGTATTTGTTAGATATAAGGACAGAGGCGAACAAGTGATACGAAGCTAACCAGTAGCTTAACACTGCTTGTTGTACTCAATAAAGGTGCCGTGCGCAACCACCCGCACAACAGTATCCGAGTACTTTGTTCTCATGGTTTTACTTACACTGTATAATTTCCCCACCGTTTGGTATTCACTCACTCTTTCATTCAAATAGTATATTGCCATGTTGTAACCATGGTTATAATCTGACACATACTTATACTTTCCATTATCTCGTATCTCGTTCTATCCCTTTCAAAAATTGCTCTTTTCTAATTATAATAACGAACTGAAACACAGTTTAACGTGGTTAGTAGCTAGTTTAAAATTAAAAACAAGTTCGCAAGTGTCTAAATTCAGTAAAACTTTGATCAAAATATTTTGCACTAAACTTACTTCAGGGCAACACCTATGAGAGCAATAAACTCGCCGATAGTGTGGCTATAGCATTAACTTTTCAACTACTAGGTAACGAGTTGTTGAAACCGGGGGGAATAACGTGGAAGCGGTTTTCCAACTTCCACTTAATTTATCTGGAGACGGATTCAGCCGAGTTACTTTGTTCAATTGTTTCAAGCTTTCGACATGCATTTTAATTTAATTTATTATAATAATTAAATATCTTCACGAAATTCCCAATACAGGGGAAGACAGAGGTCTAGTCTAGACAATTAAATCCCTTGGACCCACCTTCCACCGAAGATATTTTCGGAACAACGTAACAGGTGCTGCGCCCGTCGTTCATACGCTTCTGTAACCTTCTTCTCTCTCTCTCTTTCTTCTCAACAAAATCTTGGTAAATGTACAAAGCCTGCCTATTAACAGGTTTAAGAAATATTAACAGTTTCTTCTCCGTTAAAGGAACCATTACGAAGCAGTGGAATGCTATGGGCTTGAAAAAACCCATTCACTTTGTCTCAGAAAATTTCTTCGGTGGAAGGTGGATTGAAACGATTTAATTGTACAGATTTCTGTCTATGATGATACTTTTTTTACAAATATAATATAACTCCATCGCGGTATCTGAAAAGATAACACCACTTTCAGCGTTATAACTTATAAATATATTTGCCGATCCCTTATGAATAGCCTCATTAACTCTTTCAATGATACGTGATCCGAATTTATTGATTTCTTGGTGCGGATTGTGTTGGGATATTTCTTTGATTTGGTGAACGTGTATATGAATTTTTATATATTCTGTCATATATGTTGTTATGATTTAAAATACTCTTTTAGTCTGTAAATAATTTTTAATGAAAGGAGTATTTTTCATAAATCGAAAAAGAAAATCGTGTGATTTATGATGTCACCGCGAATCTGGCCCCGGAAGATTTTTTTTTAATTTCTTGTTTTATTTAATGTGGGTTATTAAATAAGTTCTTAAGAGGCGTAAGTAAAAAGAGAGAAAAAATTTTGCAAGTAGGGCACGGTCGCACGGGGCAAGAGCGTTACCATGGTACCGTAGAGTCGCGGGTTCGTATTCAACCAGTGTCAGTAGATTACTTATAAATTTTCATTAATTTAATATGAACAAAGTTTTTAAGACTGTCACTGATTTTTAACATCAGAATACATAATAACGTTTTTACCGAAAACAAGCAACGAACGAGCAAGCAATCAACAAAGAGAGGCGCAATATGGCAGGTATGAAAAATGATGTAATGAATAAAATGAATAAGGGCGTACTTCCACGTTTTGAGCACGTTGAAAGAATGGGTAAAGATGAAACAATAAAGAAAATATACAGAGAGAAAGGGGTCGAAATAGATTGGGAATAACTTTAACATGTGAGCAAATAGCTCGAAGAGAGGAGGTCAAGACCACCTTGACATGAGTATATGAAGAAGATTCGAACGAAGCGAAAGAGGCATGTAAGGATCGTAACACTTGGCGATCTGTTATAGACAACAAATCGCCAATGCCAAAGCTACTCTGGCAGGGATTGTGCATTATAATAATGATATATTTTATAATAACTTTTAACGTTTTTAGTAGCAGAAATAAAAGGCTATAATGCCAATATAAGAACAACTTGGCATTAGAGTTATGTCACCTGAAATCCCTTGAAAGTTCATGCCATGCTGCATATTAAATTGTCTTTTTTCCACAAAGTTATTAGTAGTAATTTTCGATATGCAAATGAAATACATACAAAATTTGCTCTTTCAATTAATTAAAACCCAATTAGGTAATTGCTCGCGAGCATTATACAACGTGTTTAAATGTTAACTGTTTAAATTTCGTTATCTCAGCTAAATTCGGTACACCTAAAGGGTTAATTAAGTTCAATGGAATAAAATAAATTTAGAAAGGGCGAGTGGACGAGTAATGGTACATGGATTTAGCAAGACAAGTAATTATAGCTGAATGCGAAATTCAATTTTCCGGCCGACAGTCGAGTTGGTTGGACCCTGGCTTCGAAGTTAAGGGCTGCGGGTTCAAATTCCTGCTAGGGGCAAACATTTGTGAGATGCGTGTGAGTGTTTGTAAACGAATCGTGGATGTTTGTACCTATTATATATGAATATTCTTATGTAAACACATAATATGTATATATATATATATATATATATATATATATATATATATATATATATATATTTATATATATATATATATATATATATATATATATATATATATATATATATATATATATATATATATATATATATATATATATATATATATATATATATATATATATATATATATATATATATATATATATATATATATATATATATATATATATATGTATATATATATATATATATATATAAATATATATATATATATATATATATATATATATATATATATATATATGTATATATATATATATATATATATATATATATATACATATATATATATATATATATATATATATATATATATATATATATATATATGTATATATATATATATTTATTGTAGTTTGGC
>JAGSMR010000053.1:2087500-2160000 GCA_029286605.1 Sericinus montela
AGAATTCAGGTACTTTTAATCTTATAAAAATCTACAAAAACTTTATCCATCAGATCGTAAACTATAGCAGACTGTAAGTTCTGAACGATAAAAATGAATCTACGTAATAAATTTGTATTATTTACTGACCCGAAATAGGCCAAAGTTTTAACATGTATAAAATAAATCATGTACCGCAATGCAACGTGATATTTTGGTATGTAAATAAATCACGGCGCATTAACCGAGAACGTGGGTACAGAATAGTGCGTTAATGAAACTCGAATTATTCTTTGTTTTCGCATGTTTCTAACATTTTACGAGTATATACAACTAGCTGACCCCGCAAACGTTGTTTTGCCACATAAAAATGGGGGTTGATCGTAATTGGTCACATTTAAAGTTGTGTGTGTGTTTTGTATGCTGTATCATAAAAAATTAAAAAAGAAAAAAAATTGTCAAAAAAAATTATTTAGGGGTGGACCGGACCACTCTTAACATTTAGGGGGAAGAAAACTAGATGTCCAATTCGCAGACCTAACTGATATGCAAATAAAATTTCACGAAAGTCGTTGGAGTCATTTCGAAGAAGCTTAATCACAAACAATGTGATACGAGAATTTACCTAGACTAGGTGGCCCCCACGGCTTTGCCCGGGGAACCCTAATTATACACTCAACGCGGAACCCTAATAATATATCTAAAATAAAAGTAGCCTATAATGATTTCTTGTATTTATGCGAATACTACACATTTAAAATAAAACGATTTTCGGATTTTATCGCGTTTTTAACTAGTTTTTACAAACTATTTTTATTTCCCGACGTTTCGGATGCTTTACAGCATCCGTGGTCACGGGGGGACTGAGGTCTTGAACATCCCGCTGTCACAGCTACCTTCGGCTACCGTCAACTTTATTTATTGATTTTAGATCCGATTTACGCAGTAACTTTTTTATTATTTACGGCCACGGTCGAACGAGTGCTTGCTGTGTTACTAAAAAAGAGCTTCCATTAAGACATTTTACAAGCCTCCGAGAAAGATCTCTCTGGAAGATGCAGGAGTGTACAAGCTTGACTGTGAATGTGGTCTCTCTTATATAGGGCAAACAAAAATATCTATAAAAACTCGCGTTAAAGAACACCTAGCTGATGTTAAACATAGACGCTCTAGGAAGTCTGCAGTCTGTGATCACATTCTAGATGGGCCGAACCATTATATCAGATTTGACAAGCCACATATCCTCGCGAAAGAACACCAATCCCTACCTAGGATGATCCGTGAGGCTATTGAAATTAAAAAACATCCTAATTTTAATAGAGAAGATGGTTGGGTACTACCACCTGCTTGGGATCCAGTCATAAATAAAATTATGACAGTGCTCAAGATACAGTGAGCACATACTGCGTAAATCGGATCTAAAATCAATAAATAGAGTTGACGATAGCCGAAGGTAGCTGTGACAGCGGGATGTTCCAGTCCTGAGTCCCCCCGTAACCACGGATGCTGTAAAGCATCCGAAACGTCGTGAAATAAAAATAGTTTGTAAAAACAAATAAAAAAACGCGAAAAAATCCGAAAATCGTTTTATTTTAAAAAAGTAGCCTATGTTGCTCCTTATAATAACATTAGCTATCTGTCAGTTAAAGTCCTGTTAAAATCAGTCTAGCCGTCTCAGAGATTAGCTGCTATATATATATATATATATATATATATATATATATATATATATATATATATATATATATATATATATATATATATATATATATATATATATATATATACATATATATATATATATATATATATATATATATATATATATATATATATATATATATTCTACCATGTTAAACTAGTGAAAAATTATAGAAGCAAAATAGAGATCTGCATAACAATTAACCCCCTCATTTCCCGTGTCCATGGTGGTATAATACCCGTGGTTTGAACAAAATACTTTTAAGGGAAAACATTTAAAATTACTTAAGCTATCGATCGATGGTGGGATAATCATTTATAAAACTAAATAAGACTAGTATTAAGCCTGAGTTGTGCGGCATATTAAAACACGAACTGCAGCAGTAGTATGTTTTTATATAAGCGTGCTTTTCAAAATATATGCGTTTAATATCAGTGGTCTATGACTCTCTCATTTAAGGTTTAAAAACAATTTGTGAACATTAGCAGAAACAATATTAACACAGATTATTTAATAACATTTTGATATCGTTATGTAATATTTTGAGAAGACCTAAGTTGAAGTGATAGGTTTTCTGGCTGAAAGCCAAACTACAATGCGGTTTGTCAAGTAGGCATAAGGTTGGCCGAATGAGATAATAAATGTTACTAAAATGTCACGATAGCCGAGTAGTTGGGTGGAAAGAATTCAAGTCAACACACCAGAGTTTGATCGCCGGGTGGTAGGCTCGTACCAATGGGTTTTTTTAATACTTATGTGAGATTCATATTGTTGACTTGAACATAAAGACGGCGACCATATCACGTCCAAAACAATGTCTTCCGTGAGAGGTGGATCGAAAGGAATTCATTATCTAGACCTCTGTCTATACTAAAATATTTAATTATTTTACTAAAATGAGAATAAGAGTCTATCCAGACTCTAAGGTACCTTTCGCAGACTTAATTCCTTCATACCGGCACTAACGAAGGTGCTGCAGAATAAAAATTTACGACCTGGGTGGAAAAAATTCGGCGTTGAGATTAAACCTATTGATTAAAAGTAATGATATTGTTTTTCGTTTAGTTTTTACTACATATCAAAAGCAGTTGAACATAGGCTTCCCAGAAATTTTCTTCAATTAATGCCTGACTACCCGCAATATTTGACAACAACGGAAACCAGCTCACATAAAACAAAGAAGTTTACGTTTTACTTTTTTAATATATAAGAAATAAATTTAAAAAAATTTCTTCACGCAATTCCCAATACAGGGGTAGACAGAGGTCTAGTCTAGACAATTAAGTCCTTTCAACCCACCTTTCACCGAAGATATTTAGGGACAATGTGACAGTGGTGAGCCCGTCGCCGTCTTTATGTCCAAGTCAACGATGTAATATGTACATATTGTGTACATATTACATCGTTGTAAGTTATAAGTTTGTAATATGTACATTTTTGTTCTAAAATAATTAAAATTTTTAATTTTAGACATCTTTATTCGTTCAGATTTTGATTTCCTCCTTTAAATTTATATTATAAAGCTTTTATATATACTGTTAATCAATCTATTTAACTCCATATTTATTCACATTTTTATTTATTTTTTTATTTATTTATTCTTTATTGTTACACCTTATACTAAGGGATACAATGGGCGGACTTAATGCCTGGTGGCATTCACTTCCAGTCAACCTTTGTTATGGTGAGAAGTAGACGGCAGGTGCTAACAAGAAAAATATAGATTAATGCTCCTAATAAAAAATATATACATATAAATAAAAAATATTTTATGGAAAAATACATACATGTATTACATAAACTAAACGTACATAATTATACATAAATACATAAATAATATATATAAAATGTAAACATATAAATATATAGAAAAATATATATTAATGATTCTTAAGATAATACTCACGAACTAATCTCTTGAACGAATAGGCATTCGGAGCAGATTTTATCTTCAAAGGTAGGTCGTTCCAGAGTAGTGCAGCTTGTACCGTAAAAGAGCAGTTAAAGTATCCTGTATTATGTTGAGGAATGTGAATCCTATGTTGGTTTATGGAGCGAGGTGCTCTGTCATGAGAAGATTGGAGATGTTGAAAGTTATTTCTTAGGTAAGAAGGAGAATTAGAGTTAGTTAATACAGAATACAACAGAAACAGAATTCGGGAGCTACGCATTTGACGAATGGGAAGCCATTTAAGCTTGGAACGGCAAGAGGAGATATGGTCATATTTACGTAAACCGAAAATAAATCTAATACAGTTGTCGAGACGTGTTTGGGATAGATCTGGATAACATACATCGGCATAGTCGATAATGGGCAACCAGGGACTGAACCAGCAAAAGCTTAGTTTTAAAAGGAAGGAAATTTTTAAGGCGGTAGAGTGAACGTAAAGTGGCATTGACTTTTCTGCTTATTTCCGCAATCTGAAGTTCCCAGCTTAACGACTGATCCAAATGCAAGCCAAGATCAACTACGGTATTAGAAAATTGAATTAATGTTCCATTATAATAAATAGGAGAAAGGTTACCGTAATCAATCCTGGCCAGCATCCAAGGACCACCCATTACTATGGCTTTACATTTTGTTGAGTTGACGGTAACACCATATCTAATGGACCAATCCCTAATTAACTCAAGATTTTTATTGAGCTTAAAAATACAGTTATTGAGATCACCCACTTCCGATTTATCGTAAAGCTGAAGATCGTCTGCATACAGATGATACGAACAGTCAGTTACAAAGCTTGGGTCGAGAATCTGAGTTAAGTAAGCTGATCAACTGTGTTAAAAGCGTTTGAAAAATCAACCAGCACCACCACTGTCAACTTTTGCTCATCCATGCCCTTCCTTATGTCATCTGTGATCTTGACAAGTGCTGTAGTGGTACTGTGACCTGGACAAAAACCTGACTGAAAGTAATTCAGTAGGTTATGTTTGTTTACGAACGTAGAGATTTGCTTATGTACACAGACTTCAAGAACTTTAGAAAGGAAAGGAAGTATAGAGATCGGTCGAAAGTGATTAGGCAAGGTAGGATTTTTTATTTTAGGAAGTGAAAGTACAAAGACCTTTTTCCACAGGGTTGGGTAAACACCAGAGTCTAAAGAAAACTTAATAATATGTGTAACTACTGGTAAAAGGTACTCAAGTATTAAGGATATCATTTGCTTACTAACCTCGTCGCTTCCCACAGCCTTAGATTTAATTGCACATATAAATGTTTTTAACTTCACACACACACTGTGTGTGTGTGTGTGTGTGTGTGTGTGTGTGTGTGTGTGTGTGTGTGTGTTTATGTGTGAATGGATGCGTGTGACAATGCAGACTAAGGGATAACGTATATTACTAGGTTTATACTATTTAAGCAAGTTTTCTGTGCAATTATAGTCCAAAGTTTGTAGCCATTTCGTCATAACAGATTTACATTTAAATTTGGTCAGTGAATATATTGAGAGAACTCTATTTACCTTATAATAAAGATAACAACTTTGATATGGGAAAAAATTTTTGGCTATACTTGTTTTAACTGTGGAACTAGTGCAAACTTTATAACTACGACGCAGGTTGCGAAATTTATCAGGTTCAAATTTTATTATAGAATATTTCTTTACCACAGTGCATAGTATATAGAGTTGGCGCACCGTCAACACTTCCCATTTTTTGTACAGATCGGTTGTGGGATAAAAAAAAGGCAAGGATAAATTTAGCTTTAGAATTGCTCGTTGAGCTCTTTCAAGTCTTAGCAGGTGAGTTTTGGCTGCACCACCCCAAGAAGTGATGCAATATGTTAGCTGTGATTGGCAGAGTGCTAAATAGATCAATTTTAGTAGCTTTCTATCTGCAATATGTCGGATATATTTAAATATTACCATAAGCTTTCGCGTTCTAGTAGCCAGCAAATCAATGTGGTCTTGAAAGTTTAAATTTTTGTCAATCAGTACGCCAAGATACTTAATTGCCGACGAGTTCTGAATTTTTGGAGTGGGATATTATATTAAGGGAGGGATCCGGCTTTTCCGTTGATTTGATAGAGAAGGCAATATACTTAGTTTTGTCGACGTTTAATGTTAATGAGTTTTCATTTAACCAAATTAGGACAGAAGTCATGCCATTCTGTGCATTTTTGAAGGCTTCTTCCCATGAATCTCCACTAAACAGTAATGATATGTCATCGGCGAAAGCAATCAATTTTACATCTGTTAGATCGATTTGACATAAGTCATTGATGTACACAAGAAATAGTGTGGTCCCAAGAATGCTCCCTTGTGGAACTCCCAGTAACACCGAAACCTCCTCACTAATAACTTGATCTATTTGTACGCACTGGGTACGGTCTTTTAAATAACTTTGGAATAATTTTAGTTGTAGGCCCCTGATTCCAAGACGTTCGAGTTTCTTTATTAACATAGAATGGGATACCGTGTCGAATGCCTTGGCTAAGTCTAAAAATATTCCGATAGTTTTCTTTTTTAATTCAAAATTGTTTACTACGTGATTAGTGAGTTGCAATACTGCATCAGAAGTAGACATTTTTGATCTGAATCCTAACTGTGCTTGCGATAGTAATTTATTTTGTTTCAAGTAATTTATTAATCTTTTGTTAATAATGCGTTCTAAAATTTTTGAGAGTGACGGTAAAACAGAGATTGGTCGATAGTTATTTACGCAATCTCTGTTTCCATTTTTATAAATTGGGTGAATTCGAGACTTTTTGTACAATGTAGGGAATACACCAGTGTTAAGAGACAGATTGCAGATGAATGTTATAGGAGGTGTTAAAACTACTTTGTTCGTCTTCAAGGTGTTACTAGAAATCATGTCCACACCAACAGCGCAATCACTCTTTAAGTCTGCTATTATTGCCATTACTTCTTCACAGTCTGTCGGAACCAAAGCAAAAGAATAACAGGAAGAATCAGAACAATGGAGTACAATTATAGAGTCTACCTTATTTATATTTTCTGCTAATATTTTACCAATGTCAGCAAAGTAACGGTTAACATTATTTACAGATACCTGCGGGTCATTTGCAGATAACAATACGGAAGGAGATTGATTTGTTTTAGTAGTACATGTGATTTCTTTTAAAGTTTTCCATAATTTTTTATTGTCTTCATTTGCATTTTGTACTTGGAGTTTATCATAGTTTCTTTTTAACTTTTTTAACATTGTTGTGCAAAAATTACGGTACCTCTTGTAAGTGATTTTTAAGATTTGATTATTAGGTTCTTTTTTATGTATTTTATAGAGATTATCACGATTTCGAAGACATTTTAGAATCCCAGGAGTAATCCATGGCTTTAAAATCTTTTTACGCCTTGAAATTTTAACAAATGTAGTGTTTTTTGTAACAACTGAGTGAAGTAAATTGGTTAAGAATTCAGCAGCTTTATTTACATCTTAAATCTTGTATAGAGGAGAAAAATTTATATTTTTAAGTTCTGTACTAACATTTTCATAATTTATGCGCTTTGAGATCATGTCAGGTTTGATTTTAGAACTAGTTTCAAGAGAAAGAGCGATACTGTAGTGGTCCGTGAGGGATGTCTGGATTATAAGACTGCGAGCAACTAACTAAGTTTTTAATAGAACGTGGTCCAAACAAGTCCGGTTATGTATTGGAAGAGTATATACGGGAAGAATTCCATGAAAAGCCAGCATATCAAGATATGATGAACTGTCCGAGTCAGTTCTACTTTGAGTTATGTCTATATTAATATCACCCATAACTATTATGTTTTGTATTGATGAGTACGAAGATAATAAATTGTTTAGTGATTGCAAAAAGTTGTTTATATTTCTGTAACCTGGAAGACGGTAGATAGAGAACGCCACAGTATTATTATTAAGTTTAATTAATAAACAATTCGCTTCCAGTATTTGGGGTTCCACCACTGATATTAATAAATTTTGCTTATAATACAACTACACCTTCATTTTGTGTATTGTTATTGGTGGTGGCACAATGATTATAGCCATATAATGCTGGTATAATATATGTAGTTGGTAACCAACATTCAGTTAACACTATGCAGTCCCATGATATACCAGTTCTGATAAGAATTGGTAAAAGTCCATCTAAATTACATTTAATACTTCGTATATTTTGTAGAAAAATATTTAAGGGTTTAATAGCGCCAGATAGAAGGGAAAGTAATATCATTGAATTTTATAAAAACTTATTTCAGGAGGGATATATTTACGTAATAATCTGACCTTGGTAACTGCTAAAAGTGTCGTTTGTAATATAATAGTGATGTCCAATAGTTCAATCAAAGATTTAGATAGATTATTTAATTCTAGGTGAATCAATTGCAGTAATTTGTGTGTAAATGTATTTTATGAGTATGAGTAATGATATGAGTTTTGTAGAGTGTGAGTTTATAAAATATGGTACAATGTTCAGAGTTATAGATACTAATATTGACATTTTGTAACGGCCGGACAGGTAAAGGAGTTTATGTGGTACCAATAGATTTCTAAGAACATGGCTTAAGCTTAAATTTAGGGTTAAATTAACTAATGAGTTTATGCATGCATTAAGATAGCAGAAGAATAATATTACAAAAGGTAACTTAACTAGTCATGTATTTCTTTTCAGATTTTCTATAAGATATAGATATAGCTCGCTTCTATAAGATATAGATATAGCTATAGATATAGCTCGCAACTTATTCGCAGAATAGACGCGTTACTATTTTGTTTTAAGTATACCTTGCCGTAACAGGTCCAGCAGCTTTCAAAATTGTGACTCTTTGCAAACATCCTCGCTAAGAAGTGAAGCCTCCTAGTTGCTGATGTTAAAGATTCGGTGATAAATATTTGCTTAGCAGGTCCACCCATTTTTATACTATGCGTGCTCAGCCGTTTATCGGAATTATTTTTGTTGTAGGTTCTTGTTGCTTTTAATATATTTTCTTTTTTCAAAGTGGAGTTATATTGACGATAATTGATCCGGTTGGTCTATCTTTTAATTTCATCCGGAACACGTCACGAACTAACTACAGACGCAATCTTCTTCGTGAGATCTATAAGATATTCTTTGTTTTCTTTGTCCAATAACGGGATGTTTTTAAGTTCTAAAGTGGACGACCGAGTATTTTTCTCTAGAATTTCTACATTAGATTCAAGAGTTTTAATTTGACCTCGGAGATAATTATTTTCATGTTGGAGTTTCTTGAGATTAGTAAGTATATCATCATACTTTTCCGATAAATGCACTATTGTAGACTTAATTTCTCCATTTTGAGTAGATAAGGTATCCATATATTCTTCTAATGCGAACTTCACATCTTGCATTTTTTTTATTTGTTCAATACTTGTCATAAGATCTGATAATGTAGTGTTTACAGTATCCGAGGGAGTGTCCAATCTTCGCTTGCATCTTTTTGTAGCGTTGGTATCTACGTTTTCCTGTTTTCCAAGGGTATGGAGTGTTGGATCTGATCCATGATGTGCTAGCGTTTGGTTTTTGGATCTGCATTTAGTCGGCGTACGTGAGCAAGACATTTTTCTATGTTTTTTTTTACAGAAAAATTATCGGGTTATATTGATAGCCATGGGCGCTATAATTATTTATGTTGAACAATTAAATTTATACCATACACCAAAATTTAGTCGCTAATCGCAGTCGCTCATAAACTGCGTCAAGCGATAAAACTTGACAATAACTTGAAGTTATGACGCGAGCGCCGCGTGTCTTAGTTACTGCTACCGTCTCAGTTGTTGTTGTCCTTTTTACACTGCACTGGTTATTACGTTCTGCGCGCCTAGTACCTACGACATTATTCGGACATATTATTTTAACTTTATTTAAATACTAATTACATATACACGTCTAAATGCTCTCGCGGTCCAAGGGGGAAGCAAAAGCATTAAATAATTTGAGACAGGGCGAAAATGTACGGGTAAGCATGTCGCGGAGCGAAGATGCACTATCATTCAAGAGATCACACGAAGCGAATGAAGTATCAGAGTCATTAAAAGAATAATTATAATCACTGCTCGACATAATATATAATATAATATATATACAATATATATACAAAAACATAAATAATTATATATATACAACAATAATAAAACAATAAATATATATTAGATAGTTAACTAAAATAAAATCCTTACTAAATAAAATTTAAGCAAGTGCAAGTACCTATACTACACTACTATGCACCATCCCAACAGTTGACAGTTACATTGGTTCAAAGTAATTTACAAAATTAAGAAAAAAAATGCATCAAAATTAAATAATAAAGCATTGCTAGTTAATTATAACAAGTAATTTAAAAAAGTAAAAAAAAAATAAAAATAATAACTTCATTTAAGCCTATGGTAATGATAATTTAACAAGGAATCGAAAATATAAACACTAGTGCAGGACAGCAGACTATAACTAAAGGTACTAAAGTTAAATTTGAAATTATTAAAAATTGGTAATTTTTAATAATTACATCTACATAAAAGAGAGAAGAAAATATTGAAAGAAAAAAAAATATTACAAAGTAGAAAATTTACGTATAAAATATTGAGAACAAAATATTGTTACTTGGCAGTATGTTATTACAATCATCGCCTTTAAAAACTCAGCTGTCATGTCATTAAGATGTCTGTCAAAGTCAAATGAATGTAAAAATAAAATAATAAAAACAAGATTTATAAAACTAGTTACCTGTTATATATGATTATCTATGCTAGTTACTGAGTCATTAGTTGCTTTTGTTTGATGTACAAAAAAAAATAATACAATACCAACATTACAATTGAGCTAATCGATATAACCCTACCATGACGTAAATAGTGCAGCCAACTAAAACACAACAGTACGTGTAACCCGACAAAAATGTAACGAATGAAATGTTAATAAGAACAAAACGAATGAAATGTTACGAGCATACTTGATACAGAAAAATTTAATCAATGTCTAATAGGAGAAATAAAAAAAAAAGGAAAACTAATTAAAGTATTACCATGATAGCTTATTTTTTTGATACTGATCGGCGAGTTTTCTTGTCCACATTCGATACTGCAGTGGCTCCTTCTTTACGTTCAACTTCACAACGCTTAGAAGACACACCTGCAGTCGGACTCTTGAGAACTTCCCGTGAACTTGCAGCAGAGGTGGCAGAAGGTGAACAAGCAGGAGACACTGCCCTAGCTAGTTCTTTTAACTCTTCTTCATTGGAAATCTTCTTCACACTACTATCTGGGAGCTTCACATAAATGTATCCATCAATAGTTCAGACATTTTTTAGGCCAAAATGCTTGCGGGCCTGCTTATGAACATTCTGGCGCGTTCTTGTAAGAAACTCACAAATAGTAAATGGAGTGCTCTTTAACTTAGTTTTAGTCTTCCAAACCTCCCTCTTAGTTGTGTGATCACAGAAATGGACCAAAACTGCTCTGCTTCAATCCAAGCCATGTGCTCCAAGTCTATGACATCTCTTAATAGATGAGCTTGTCACTTGAGTAAGGCCTAGCTTATTATGGATGAGGCCTAGAACTTGTTGCTCAACATTAGATTGGGGATCCTCAGATCCTTTAAACAATAGAATTTTATACCGATGCCGTGTTTCAATATCATCAATAGCATGAATACATGTTTTTATTTGTTACTGTAGGAGAACAAACATATTGCTGGCCAACTCTTTGAAAGCATAGAAGTCCTGGCACAGCTGCATGAGAGTGGGATTTGTGGGGACTAATGCAGCCTTTAGACGACTCAAAATCTGCCATCTTAGCACTCCAACTAACTTCAAGCTCTTTCTGCAGCTGATCTACGCTAGTAACATTAGCCATGACAACTTCCTGAGGTGTTGTGTTGTTATAAATTAATAACAGAGTCAAATTTGTCTTTTAATATAAACAGTTCTGTAGGATGGTGCAAGTAAGTTTTAATTCTTCTTTACATTTATAGGACAATTACTTTAAAATATCAAGACACTTAATTGATAGAAATTGCAATGTAAATATTACTTTAAACAATTAATAATTAAATTATAAAACAGAGCTTATGAAACAACTGTTACTTATTTCACACCTACCCCCAAAAAAAGTCACACGATACATGTTAGTAAGCTTAATTAATATTGGACATAAGTGATTTGTTGAGTTTTTTTCTTTTTAGTGTGAACTAGAAAAAGTAAAAGTAAATGAAAAAAAAATACATTTTATGATAAATTTAATAATATGGCCGCTCTATTCATACTAAATACGTCATCTATCACAACGGTGCACTAGCTGTAACTTACATATTAATAAAATTGGCTTTCGTAAATAAATAAATTGTAGGTAACATTACTACCTTCAATTACTTAGGCTGCCCAAATTTAATTTAGTTTGACAATATTTCAACCATATGTTAATTAAATCATATTAACCAACCTAAAATGTTTTAATATAGAAAGTTGATTAAGAAATTATGTTACAAACTGATATATTATGCTACGAAGTCTGTTGGTTTTAAAAAACTGGTTTTTAACTATAGCAGACTGTAAGCTCTGAACGATAAAAATGAATCTACGTAATAAATTTGTATTATTTACTGACCCAAAATAGGCCAAAGTTTTAACATATATAAAATAAATCATTTACCGCAATGCAACGTGATATTTTTGTATGTAAATAAATCACGGCGCGTTAACCGAGAACGTGGGTACAGAATAGTGCGTTAATGAAACTCGAATTATTCTTTGTTTTCGCATGTTTCTAACATTTTACGAGTATATACAACTAGCTGACCCCGCAAACGTTGTTTTGCCACATAAAAATGGGGGTTGATCGTAGAGTGGTCAAATTTAAGGTTGTGTGTGTGTGTGTTTTTGTATGCTGTATCATAAAAAATTAAAAACGAAAAATAATTGTCAAAAAAATCATTTAGGGGTGGACCGTACCAGTCTTAACATTTAGAAGGAAGAAAACTAGATGTCCGATTCGCAGACCTAACTGATATGCAAATAAAATATCACGAAAATCGTTGGAACCATTTCGGAGAAGTTTATTTACAAACACCGTGACACGTGAATTTTATTTATTATATATATTCATTAGATGTAGATATTGTTGTTGTATCCGGCTCGTGCCGGCCGTAGTGGTATTATATTATAGATAATAGTATGGCGTATGGCGGCGGCACAAGAAAATCTGCCATCCCGTTTCATCCCGTGGGTATCGTAAAAGTTGATAGAGGGACCTATAAAGATCAGGAGATGGGCAGCAGCATCTTCCTGCATGGTAACAAAAAAACACTGCGGTTGCCAACCCGCTCGCCAGGCGTGGCAACTATGGCAAAACCCCCTCGCGGCAACAAACGCAAAGCAACGGCCCCCAGTCCCCGGCGGCCTCGCCAGTCCTGGCCAAGGTAGCAGCCATGGTAACGGCGGGGCAGGGGGTGCTAAGAATCTCCGGCTAAGATCGATCTGCCATATCAAACGACTGGACCTGGCAACATACAACGCACGCACACTGAGGACTGACGAGAAGATCTTGGAGCTGGAAGAAGACACGAGCAAGTTACACTGGAGCATTATAGGATTGTCAGAAGTCCGAACACAGGGGGAGGACTCAATAATCCTCAATTCCGGTAACTTGTTCTATCACCGGGAGGGCGATCATCTGTCCCAAGGAGGTTTCGGGTTTATCGTTCACAAGTCTCTCGTCAGCAAGGTGATCAGAATCGAAGGTGTTTCGGGTAGGGTTGCGTACCTTATACTCAGAATTACCAAGCGGTATTCGCTGAAGGTTATACAGGCACCATACATACATATTATGCACCAACCTCGGCTCACCCCGATGGAGAAGTAGAAGCAATGTATGAGGATATTTCTCGAGCCATACATTGCTTTAAAACCCACTACACGGTGTTGATGGGAGACTTCAATGCAAAACTAGGCGCGAAAAATGACGATGAGCTGATTGTAGGAAGTTTTGGAGTAGGGCTCCGAAACCCAAGAGGCCAACAGCTGGCTGACTTCATGAAGAAGGAGGGACTCTTTATGATGAACTCCTTTTTCAAGAAGATGCGCCACAGAAAGTGGACCTGGATGAGCCCGGATGGTTCCATTAAAAATGAGATCGACTTCATTATGACGACTAGGCGACAGCTGTTAAGTGATGTCTCTGTGATCTCTAGGGTGAAAACCGGCAGTGATCATCGAATGGTATGGGGCACACTGAACCTTAACATTAAGCTCGAGCGATCTGGTCTGATGAAGTCTACACTCCGTCCATCTCGTGCCCTTATTCAAAATCCCGAGAACTTTCAGCTCGAACTGCAAAATCGCTTTGAGTGTCTTGACGATTGCGCTACAGTGGACGATATTAATAGCAAGCTAGTGGAAACTGTCCATGCGGTGGGTGGAACAGTTTGGAGAAGCTCGGCATGCAAAAGCCACAAAAACTGTCTGATCTCACTCTCAAACTCATTGAAACTAGGCGTGTCAGCATACCGGCAACTGAATAGACAGATCTCGAAATCTATGAGGCAAGACTTACGCAAGTTCAATACGATGCGAATTGAACAAGCAATAGAGCGGAACCAGGGCTCCAAAATCTTCGCCAAAGATCTGTCTATCGGAAGGAGCCAACTGACTTAGTTGAAGGCCGACAGCGGCGCAGTTATTTCCACTCGAACTGGGATTTTGAGTGAGATTGAGAGATTTTATGGACAGCTGCACACATCGTCACTAAAACCATACACGAGTGAGAGTGGCGACACAAGAGCCCAAGTTATCCGACACTTTTCCGATGACATCCCGGAAGTCAGTCTGAGCGAGATTAGAATGGCTCTCAAACAGTTCAAAAACGGCAAGGCATCGGGTGAAGATGGAATTACTGCTGAGCTTCTGAAAGCGGGTGGAAAGCCGATACTTGTGTTCCTTCAGAAGCTCTTCAATTCCATCATCCAAGAAGGTGCTACACCGAAAGCGTGGAGGACAACCACGCTCCTAGCGTGGTTGTCCTGTTCTTCAAGAAAGGGGATAACTACCTATTGAAGAACTATAGATCAATAGCGCTACTAAGCCGCGTCTAGGTACTGTTTTCGAGAGTCATGACGAATCGTCTAGCAAGCAGACTTGACAACTTCCAGCCTCCCGAACAAGCCGGGTTCCAAAAAGGCTTCAGTACCATAAACCACATATATACTCTTCACCAGATTGTACAGAAGACAGAAGAGTACAATCTACCACTATGTCTGGCGTATGAGGACTATGAAAAATCCTTTGATTTTGTCGAAATTTGGGCGGTGTTACAGGCTCTTCAGCGATGTCAGATAGACTATAGGTATATCAAAGTGTTGAAATGCTTATACGATAAGGCTACGATGTGTATCCGAGTACAGGACCAGAGCACGAAACCTATCTAATTGCAGAAAGGTGTAAGACAGGGAGACGTCATATCCCCGAAACTCTTCACCGCTGTGTTGGAAGATGTTTTCAAGCTACTGAACTGGAAAGGATACGGTGTGAACATCAATGGCGAATTCATTACTCACCTTCGGTTTGCGGGTGACATAGTTCTGATGACAGGGTCGCTTGAGGAGCTTAGCACTATGCTCAATGACCTCAATTGTGTTTCTCAACGGGTTGGTCTTAAGATGAACATGGACAAGACTAAGGTCATATTTAACGTCCAGTAGTAGTTCTCAACAGTAACCAATGCCGGTTACTGTTGAGAACACTACGCTCGAAGTTGTTGACGAACACCTATATCTGGGACAAATTGTCAAACTAGGTAAGTCCAACTTCGATCCAGAGGTCAATTGGCGAATCCAAATCGGTTGGGCAGCGTTCGGGAAATTACGCCATATCTTCTCGTCAAGTATACCTCAAAACCTTAAAAGCAAAGTATATAACCAGTGCGTGTTGCCAGTGATGACCTACGGAACTGAGACATGGTCCTTCACTGCTGGCCGGATGAGGAAGCTCAAAGTTGTTCAGCGGGCCATGGAAAGGGCTATGTTAGGTGTTTTTCTGCGTGACAGAATCCGCAACGATGATATCCGCAGCAGAACTAGGGTAACCGACATAGCCATGAGGATTAGCACTCTGAAGTGGCAATGGGCCGGCCACATAGCTCGTAGAACGGACAACCGTTGGGGAAGAAAAGTTCTCGAGTGGCACCCTCGTTCTGGCAAACGCAGTGTTGGACGTCCCCCCACAAGATGGAGTTTAGACCTGCACAACATTGCGGGAAGTCAATGGATGAAGGTGGCTCGGGATCGTTCTCTGTGGAAATCTTTGGGGGAGGCCTATGTTCAGCAGTGGACTGTTTATAGGCTGTAATGAAGAAAAAGAAGAATAGTATATTAAAATGGCTAGGCTCTTCTTGTCGTAGCCGTAAGAGGCGATTTAAAGTAAAGCCTTGACACTATCAATGGCTACCGACATGTTATGTAGGTATAAATAAATCTCTGTGGATGTTTAACTTTTAGGTAACACCTTCAAATAAAAGCAGTACGTTCTCGGCTAGCTAGCGTTTCATTTGTCTCCGTCTCACATATTTCACACAACAGAAGTCGGGATAACCATCTCACAAAATACCAGATTAAAATAAGTAGACTGGTGACAGCACTCACTATTTTAAGCACATGATTGGTACTGCGTTCGTGAAGTCGGGTGCCGAGGGTGGCGATTATGGCAAACTCTCCCACGCGAGAGGCCTATGACCAGTAGTGGCACATTACACACATGTATGTATGTATCCATCATCCAGGTTACGATTAGTATTCATAAAAGACAAACTATAAAGTCAATTTCGACCATGTTACACTAGTGCAAAATTTCTTTCAATATAGTTTAGTAAGTTAAGTGACTAACGTGGATATGTTATATGAGATTTGCATAACAATTAACCCCCTCATTTCCTATGTCCGTCTCTTTCCCGTGGGTGCAAAAAAAGAAGTTTAAGGGAAAACAATTAAAATCACAAAAAAATTAGACTAGTGTTAATCCCAGAGTCTTGCGGCATGGTCTATTCGGAATATTAAAACACGAGCTGTAGAAGTAGTTAGTATACTTTAAAATAAACATGCTTTTCAATATTTGCGTTAAATATCAGTTGCGTTAAATAACATTTTAATATGGTTATGTAATATTTTGAGAAGACCTAAGTTGAAGTGATAGGTATTCTGGCTGAAAGCCAAGGCTTCGAGCTACAATGCGGTTTGTCAAGTTAGCATGAGGTTGGCCGAATGAGATAATAAATGTCACTAAAATGTCACGGAGACCAGTAGTTGGGTGGACAGAATTCGAGTCAAGAGACCAGAGTTTGATCACCGGGTGGTAGGCTCGTACTAATGGGTTTTTTCATACTTATGTAAGATTTTTATTGTTGACTTGAATATAAAGACGGCGACAGGCTTACCACGTCACGTCCAAAATAATGTCTTCCGTGAAAGGTGGATCGAAAGGAATTTATTATCTAGACCTATGTCTATACTAACTATATTATCTAACAGTGGTAGAGCCACGCATCAGCTTTTGTTTTTGCATGAATGGGTTGGCTCGACCGAGGAAATACCACGACCTCCCAGAATACCGGCGTGAAGTAGGAGTCTAACAAACTGCAGGTAACCGGAGGCCCACACACACCCCTCCCCCACTTCTGGGGGGGGGACTCTAAGGGAGGCAACGCATCTGCTATGCCTCTGGTATTGCGGGTGTTCATGGGCGGCGCTAATCACTTACCATCACGTGAGCCACCTGCTCGTCTGCCTACCTTTTCTATAAAAAAAAGTTACGTGCTTCGCTCGCTCTACGAGTCTATCCAGACTTTAAGGTACGTTTCGCAGATTTAATTCCTTCATAATTTACGACCAAGGTGGCCAGAATTCGGTATTGAGATACCTATTTAATAAATGTAATGATGTTGTTTTTCGTTTAGTTATTCTTTCTTTACAACATAGAAATTTTCTACAATTAATGTCTGACTACCCGCAATATTTTAAACAACGGAAACCAGTTCACATAAAACAAAGAAGTTTACATTTTACTTTTATTAATATATAACAAATAAATTTAAAAATAATAAAAAAAATATCTTCACGCAATTCCCTATACAGGGGTAGACAGAGGTCTAGACAATTAAGTCCTTTTGACCCACCTTCCACCGAAGATATTTTCGAGACAATGTGACAGGTGGTGAGCCTGCCAACTGGGGATCGAACTCGGGTCTCTGGACTCGAAATTCCGACCACCCAACCACTCGGCTATCGTGACTCTTAAAATAATAAAAAAACTAATGATTTAAAAACGTTGTCTCGGTACGGCGGAGGTCGTATAGTCAGATCCAGACCTGGTCTGTTGATTGTTAAAACCTTTAATTTATTTAATAGTTTTAGTATTCCATTTATTGTAATAAAAACAAAACATTCTTCTCGCTTATCTTGCTATGGTAATATCTAACCTAATAAATATACGGTACATTTAACTACTTCACAAAATGTTTTACAACTGTCTACAGAAATATGGTGGTGTCAAAACTGGAGTCAGACAGTCTTCATGGATCCTATCGTGGCTTGGAGTTTGGACACTATCCAAATGCCGTCTATTTTGCACTTTAATGTTTCCGAAGTGAGTTACTTTTTTAAAATTTCCTCATTCTTCGCTGTGTATTGTATTATTATCAGGCGGATTTTTAGCGGGGGCATTTGTGTGGATACATTAATTTAAAATGCAAATATAATAAGATAGACTATTTTAGTGTCATAAATTTATGTGAAATTTTTTTTTAGTTCCTATAAGTAGTACAGCTTTGTCCAAATCGAGATTAAGAATTTAAATTTTGCATTTTTGTTTTAAAATAATTTAAATTTTTAATTTTACACATCTTTATACGTTTAGATTTTGATTGCCTCCTTTATATTTATATTATAAAGCTTTAATTTCGACTGCGAGTCAATCTATTTAACTCTATATTTATTCACATGTTTGTAAGCTTAATTAATATTTGACATAAGTGATGTGTTGAATGTATTTCTGTTTTAGTGCGGAAAAGAAAAAGTAAAAGGAAAAAAATACATTTTATGATAAATTTAATAACATGGCCGCATTATTTATACTAAATACGTCATCTATCACAACGGTGCACTAGCGGTAACTTATATATTAATAAAATTGGCTTACGTTAATAAATAAATTGTAGGTAACATTACTAACTTCAATTACTTAAGCTGCCCGAATTTAATTTAGTTATACTATATTTCTACTACATGTTAATTAAATCAGAATTACAAACCCAAAATGTTATAATATAGAAAGTAGATTAAGAAATTATGTTACAAACTGATGTATTATGCTACGAAGTTTGTTGGTTTTAAAGTTTGGCTCGGCGGAACATCACGCCTGGAGCTGTAGCAAAATAACTTTTAATCATTTCGCTTATCTATCAAGAAATACGTGAGTTGTGAATGTAAGTTGCGAACTAAAATGTTACTACTTACTCCTTATCATAAAGTTAGTCACATTTATGTCATGTTCTAACTGTTTTATATTCCAGATTGACAACCTCTACGGTATATTGAAAAATGCTGTAAGAAAAATTGTTGGCAGTCGTACGAGATTTTAGCGCATACACAACACTGCAATACTAGTAGCTTCAGATTTAATAAAACAGGGATTGGTAAACAAGTTGCACGTACTATGTCAAGCACCTTCTTGCCGTGGGTGACGTAAAAGATGACTAAGGGAAAAGGCTTAAAATTGCAATATGCTACGGACATATTGCGGAATATCCATCTAAAAAATACCAGACAAATATTAAAATTAAATAAGATATTAAAATAGAATTTAATACAGACCGATGACGGGAAACTTCTAATGTGCAAGGACCTGTACTATTTGGTACAGATTTTCCAATCTCGGTCATAACGATATAACGATTATGGCAACGGAAACACTTCCTACGGGAGAGACCTATGTACTGTGTGCAGCGCCTATGTACAGTGAACTTTTCAGGTTGATATGATGATGACTATGAAGAGAGTTTAATTAGCTATGAAAGTCGAGTAGTTAGCTGATCGGGATTCGGGTGAAGATAACGGAGTTCGATCACCAGGTGAGAGGCTTGTACCCATTGGTACGTGATTTAGATTGGACATCTCGTAAAGACTGCGAGGGCCACCACCTGTCACGTTGTCCCAAAAATGTCTGCGGTGGAAGGTGGGTCGAAAGGACTACGAAACATAAAGTCGCAAATTCAGGTCTGTCATCAACAGTTATCATAAGCCACACCAGACACAAGTATTGCAGCTAACAGTGGCTAACAGGAATACTAATAATATTATTTTATATTACTAGTTTTCTCCCTAAGGGAAATACTAATTTATATCGTTGGCTTGGGCAGAAAGTCAGCGTTAATCTGTTCGGCAAAAATGTCTTTGGCGAAATGTAGAAAGGAATTAGCTATCAGGCGATCTGTCTACCTCAGTATTGGGAATAGCGTGGAGAACTCCTAAACAAATAAGAAATCTTAAGTAGACTGTAGCTTAGACTTCTAGTTGGTCACCTAACTGTATAAACGTCATAAACTGCGCTCTGCAAAAATTTAAACATTAAAAGTATTGAAAACCTCACACATATTATGAAGACTATAGCAAAGAAGTGTTAGAAAAGCGGAAGGAACTCATACCCCAGTTACTCAACATCTGAGTTAAATAAAGAATAGCCACTAACAAACATCGGTAACCGGAAGTTCAAAACAAATAAACAAATAATAGCTAACAACACAACAAACACTAATACACCTCGCCCAAGCCGGCTGGTCTCCGTGGGCGGATTTGAACCGCTTCCAGCTCAATTAAAAAGAAAAAATAACATTAGTATCAAAACAAGAGCGAACAAAAAAATTTATATTGCCACTTTAAACTGCTTAACCTTGCGTACAGAAGAGAGCTTAACCGAGTTAGAATTGGCACTCTCAAATATAAAGTGGGATGTTATAGGATTAAGCGAAGTTAGAAGATTAGGGGAAAGTATTGAGGACCGCAAGGAGTATACTATAAAGGCGAAACAAAAGGAAACTGTGGAGTGGGATTCATGATTAAAAAACATTTAGAAGGAAACGTAGACGAATTCAAAGGTATATCAGAGAGGATAGCTGTGCTTAATCTGAATCTGCCGTCGTACAAGAACAAATGGTCGATTATCCAAATATACGCCCCCACAGAACTAAACGAAGAATCTGCCAAAGACTTCTTCTATGAACAATTAACATCAGTCCTACAGCAATCCCACAAGAACGTTATGTTGATGGGTGATTTCAATGGCAGAATTGGTTCTCTACAAACTGGAGAAGAAAATGTAATTGGCAAATTTGTTTTTGGCAAAAGAAGCAAAAATGGCAATAGAATGATTAATGTGGCCTTTGAAAACAAACTTTCATTCATGAATAGCTTTTTCAGGAAAAACATTAAGACAAAGTGGACATGGATGTCACCAAATGGGTCATATAGAAATGGAATAGATTACATAGCAACTAATAATAGAAAAGCTTTTTATGATGTAAGTATACTTAAACAACTGAATTTTAACACTAACCATAGAATGGTTAGAGCAATAATTAATAACACACAGCCGAAAAAATCCAGAAACAAATTTAATGCAATAAAGAATATTAGTAGTTATCCACATGAAGCAAAGAATGAGACAGACGAAAACTATGAAAAAGAAATAAATTACATATATGGAACATTATTCCCTCATTTGATGTAACCTGAGAAAAATTATATGTAAAATGAAACCAAAGCCCTAATAGAAGAAAGACGACAGCTTTTAAAAAAGAAAAAAGACAAACACAATTTAAGAGCTATTTCAGAAGTAAGTAAAAAAAGAAGTCAAAGTATTAAGAAGGACAGAGCTAAAAGAAGATTAGATACACTCAACACGCACATAAAAAAGTCAGGCGGAGTAAAAAAAGCTTTTAAAGAACTGGCTGAGTCAAAACAATGGATACCAACTATTAAGAACAAAACAGGTAAGGAAGAGACTATAAGAAAAAGCATTACTGAAATTGCAACGGACTTTTACAGCACACTCTACGCTGCAGAAGCAAATGCCCAGTATCCAACCACAAATTTAGAAGATGATGAAATTGACGATATTCCCGTTGTTATACAAACAGAAATAGAAAAGGCTGTACACAGTTTAAAGAGCAATAAGTCACCTGGGCGTGATCATATAACAAATGAAATGATAAAAATTTCAATTAACTCATCTGAAAACTTAAGAAAACTCACAAACATATATAATACCATCTTAAGAACGGAATCTGTACCATCACAGTGGACAAAAAGTACAATTATACTTCTACACAAGAAAGGGGAGTGGGATGACATTGAAAATTATAGATCAATTAGTTTGTTATCTAATATATACAAAGTATTTTCTAAATTGATTTTAAACAGACTTACAGGGATATTGGATGAACAGCAGCCAATTGAATAAGCTGGCTTCAGAGCAGGATTCTCAACTATTGATCATATACATGTATTGAAACAGTTAATAGAAAAAACCCAAGAATACAATAAAACACTGTTCATTGCATTTGTGGATTACAGTAAGGCGTTCGATTCCATTAAGCACGAGTTCCTCTGGAAGGCACTTACTTAGCAAGGTATCCCCAAGAAATACATACGTATAATCAAAAATATATACAAGAACATCACGGCACAAATAAAACTAGAAACAATGAGAGAAGAGTTCCCCATAGCAAGAGGCGTACGACAAGGAGACCCTTTGTCCCCAAAACTTTTTCTGAAATTCTAGAAAGTGTATTTAGAAACATAGAATGGGAACATGTCGGTATAAATATTAACGGGGAACAGCTGAACCACTTAAGGTTCGCAGATGACTTAGTTTTAATTGCTGACAGTGCTACTACACTGCGATGTATGCTGCAACAGTTAACGGAAGCAAGTAGAATAGCAGGTCTTACCATTAACAAATCAAAAACAAAATTAATGACAAACAAGGAAGAAATGTCTATAATAGTAGATATCGAAAGCATTGACTACGTTAACAGCTACATATACCTGGTACAGTTAATATCATTCAGAGACCAAACGGACATGGAAATTAAAAGAAGAGTTGCTTGCGCATGGAAAAGATATTGGTCACTAAAGGAGATACTTAAAAGCAAATATTTTTCCATGGCTGCTAAGAGAAAAGTGCTCAACTTGTGTGTCTTACCTTGTCTGACGTATGGAAGCCAAACGTGGGCACTAAATCAAAAACAACTCTTAAAACTGAGATCATGCCAGCGGGGAATGGAAAGAAGCATGATAGGGGTCACTAAAAAAGATCGATTAAGAGCAGACGAAATACGTTCCAGAACCAATGTAGAAGACGTAATAAACAAGGTAAGACAGTTGAAATGGAGATGGACAGGACATATGACGAGAGATAGTAAGATAAAATGGACAAAAATTATAACGGAGTGGCAACCACGCGATGGCAAAAGGAATAGGGGCAGACAAGGAAGGAGATGGATAGATGACATAAGAAAAATTGGAGGCGCTACCTGGCCTAGAAAAGCTAGAGATAGAAACGAGTGGAAGAAGCTGGAAGAGGCCTATGTGTCACAAGACACGCTGATTACTAAACCGCGATTCGATGTGTTAGATTTAAGCTAGTTTTGTCAAAATATTAATTTATAATTATTACATAGCGTTTAGTTATTTAGCAATAAAAGGCTTAAATAAAAAAAAGGAGACTGTAGCGCTCATATTACCATCATAACATTTATGGTAAGAGGCAATCTAGTGAATGTTATATAGTAGAATGAGCAAGCTTTATCCTACTTTATTTTAAATTATAAATGTATAGTGAGGATGCATGGATGATTATTACTCAATCACGCCTAAACAGCTGAACGGATCTGGATAAAATTTGACACAGAGATAAGTTATAGTCTGGAATAGTACAAAGGCTAAATTTTATTTCGGAATAATGTACGGTTACCAGGCTTGTAACATGGTTTTTATGAATAGTTTGAACGACGTGAGTTGTTTTTACTTCGATAACTTAATGGAGACTGCCGAGTATTTCAGAATAATGCGTTCTGAAGAATAATGAACGAATTCGCAGACAAAAACTAGTATATCATAAACAAGTTCTCTCACTGGCCTGTGGTATTTTCATTTGTATAAAATATCGGAAAATCTATATGAAAAAACAACTGAAAATCATTAAGAAAAATTCTCTAGTATCTGACAAATAAAAAGAAACGTCATCGACATAAAGTTTTTTTTTCAAAACATTGGAACAAACATTTGAAGTATTTTTTTCTTCGAGAGTACTTGACATAGATCCGATGTTTTGTAGATGTAATTAATGATTTGAAATATTCTTTCGAATTTTTACTGTTTTAGAATAATTCCAATACTTCCGTGAGCTGAAAATTAACTGGGATTTTGATGATTTATGCATTAAAGAATTTGCAGCTCGTTATGAGTATAAGGAAATTTCTAAAGCAATGCAACAAAGAGTATATAATCGTTTCAACGTCACATACATTGCTTCGATACTAAAGTAAGTAGCTAAAGCTCTTGTGTTATGAAATCGGAAAACACAGGTACCACAAACAACCAAACCCAAGAAGATGTAGCAAAAGTGGTTTTCTACATTGATGCGTCTGGGAATCGAACATGTACCTCTGCGCAGTCGGCACCGGAAAAGTATGGTTTACGACTCGTCCACGCAGGTCCTCAAACAATAATTTAAAAAAAAAGATTGGTATTTAGTGTCAAGAGATTTTTGCTAAATAATTAAAATAACAAAATAAATTATTTATATATATATAAAATATTTTGTATGTTTTGTGCAAATCACACACACACACACACACACACACTTTATTCAATGCAACTTGCGCTCAGCACTTTTCCGCGAATAAAGGAGATAATTTTAAAGTAGCCTATTGCGTAATTGCTTAGACCTAATTTAAGCAGACTGGTATTCCGATAATCTGCTTGCCACGCGTGGTAAATAAATATTAAAGTCATTACGCAATTCCCAATACAGGGGTAGACCGAAGTCTAGTCAAGACAATTAAGTCCTTTCCACCCACCATCCACCGAAGACATTTTCGGGACAACGTGACAGGTGGTGAGCCCGTCGCCATCTTTATGTCCAAGCCAACGATATAATGCGTGCATAAGTTTTTGAAAAACCCATAGGTACGAGCCTGCCACCTGGGGCTCGAACTCGGGTCTCTTGAGTCGAAATTCTGACCACCCAACCACTCGGCTATCGTGACTCTTAATCTAAGGCTATCGTGACTCGGCCACGTGTGGTGATAATGGTAAATCCACCGTAAGAAGAGGGCGATGTTTTGCAGTAGATCCATCGCCGTGCTAAATTTCATCTTGAAATATTAAGCGGTTTCCGAGACTTCATGATTAGTCAGTGTATTAATTAGTGACATATCGCTTTTAAGTACATACATTTCAACTCCTTTCCTGTGCAATATGTGCGTTATATAAAGGGAGACATTTCCAGTAATTAAGGGAGATACTAAAGGGAGATAGATAATAAAGGGAGAATTTGAGTGATTGAAATTCACGTCAAGAGACACGAATTCAATCCCCAGTTGGTAGGCTCGTACCAATGGGTTTTGTCAAAACTTATGTACGATTTATACCGTTGGCTTGGGCATAAAGATGGCGACAGATTGACTTGCCGAGACCTCTGTTTACATCAGTAGTTAAAATGGAGTCAAGTTTATTTCCATCACTGGCTCGGTTCAGTATCTATCACATTGTCTCAAATAAGCTCCGATGGCATGTGGGCTTGGAACACATTTCCTTCTACAGACTCCCTGTTTCGGCTAATTAGTGAAGACACAAAAAATCCTTTGTCGTAATTACAAGTTATACAATCCGGATCACGAAATTTCACTAAAATAAAAATTCTGACCGTAATTAGAAACAGGTGAACCGTTTTAATTGAATTCGATTGAATTGAGTTACATAATCCGCTCCGTGGGCGGCGGACGCGGTGGTGAGATAAGCGGAGACGACAGCGGTAGGTTTTATTTAAATAAACACTAGATTTTGAATCATATTTTTTTATTAGCCACAATTGCTGAGTAGTTGAGTGAATGGAATTTGAGTCATGTGACCGATCTCGATCCCCAGAAGGTAGGCTCGTACCAATGAGCTTTGCAATATTTATGTACGATTTATATCGTTTGCTTGGACGTAAAGACGGTGTCCGGCTAACCTCCTGTAACGATGTCTCAAAATAAGCTCCGGTGTAATGTGAAATAAAACACATTTCACCGGAAACTTTTTAACTAAATGTTAAAACGGCTACCTCTGTATGGGAAAACGCGTGAAGATAATATATGAGTATGAGAAATTATTAAAATACACATTTCCGCTCTTCTTAAAGCAAAGCGTTTACCGATAATGAACCTAGGAGTAAATTAATCGCGGATCCACGGAAACCTGATCAAATTAGATCTTGATCCGCTCCCAGTTCGACCCATCTGTCTAATTCTCGATTATTTTAGCTTCAATTACTTTTTATGAAATTGATATAAATTTAAATCGATGTTCTTCGCAGCCTAAATCATTCTTTTATCAAAAATCTACTTATTTTTCTAATATAGTTTTAACTTGCATCGTAATCTAAGTGATTTTCGTTCAACCTTGAGTTTCTAGTCTTTGAAATCGGAAAGAAATAAAAGGACATAATTTATTCTATCTACGGTAGTATTAGGATAGTGTGTGAAGATGTAAATTAATTAAAAAAAAACAGTATTAGTTAATAAATTTTTATACTTT
Organism: Sericinus montela; assembly: GCA_029286605.1. Lineage (NCBI taxonomy): Eukaryota > Metazoa > Arthropoda > Insecta > Lepidoptera > Papilionidae > Sericinus > Sericinus montela. Next base: position 2,113,963 of record JAGSMR010000053.1, read on the forward strand.
AATTTATTTTGTTTATTCTTTAGCAGTTATTTCTACAAGAGCGGAGATTTTGAGTGCGATCGAGCGATTTTATGAACAGCTGCACACATTATCGCAAAAACCACATACGAAGCTGAGTGGTGACCCATGGGCCAAACTTAGCTAACACTTTTCCAATGACATCCCGGAAGTCAGTCTGAGCGAGATTTATATTGCTCTCAAACAGTTAAAAATGGCAAGTCACTGGGTGAGGATGGTCTAACGTACATGTCAGACCTATGACGGCTATTGTTGAGACCACCTCAAAACCTTAAAAGCAAAATATACAACCAGTGCATGTTGCCAGTGATGACATACATAGCCATAATGATTAGGACCCTGAAGTGGTCAGCCACATGCTCGCAGAACTGACAACCGTTGAGGAAGAAAAGTTCTCGAGTGGCAGCCTCGTTCTGGCAAGCGCAGTGTAGGACAACCCCCCCACAAGATGGAATGACGACCAGCATAACATTGCGGACAGTCCATGGATGCGGGTAGCTTTGGATTTTTCTTTGTGGAAATCTTTGAGAGAGTCCTATGCTCAGCATAGGACTTTTGACAGGCTGTAGAGAAGAAGAAGAAGAAGTAATGTGTATTATGTCAATTTAGAATTTATTCTTTATACATTTCAACATTACCAGTATAAATATAAATTGGCAAAGAATACTACCACGTATTAAATCCCTTTGTAGTCTTAGAGTGTTTACAAAACAGAATAAATGAACACGTATAAACCTTCCTTAGAAACGCTTGTGTTTGGAAGCACATCAGACTAAAGTCTGAAGATGAATGCTTCATGTAAGTATCTTCAGAGTTTCATCATTACGAAATCTGATTTTATAAGCTGTCCGAAGCAAACAAAGGAGATAAATATATATCAGAATGACAAAAACCTAAACGAGTGGCGTACGCATCGGTTTTTATGGTGTCGTCTGCTCTGAGGTTTCAGGTTCGATTCCCGGTCGGGTCAACGTAGAAAACACGGTTTTTTCATTTACATTGGGTGTTTGTGGTAGCTTCGTTTTTTCTGATATCAAAACACAAGTACTAAAGCTACTTATATTGGAATCAATAAATAAATAAAAATAAAAAAAAATATCTTCACGCAATTCCCAATACAGGGGTAGACAGAGGTCTAGTCTAGACAATTAAGTCCCTTCGACCCACCTTCCACCGAAGATATTGAAATCAGAGCAATGAATGTGATGTTGTTTAATATGTATGCAATGCATTTTAGTTGAAATTATAAAATATCCTCACATTATTCAAACTGTTTCCTATGAAATGCGAAGAGGCTTAATTTTAAATCAATTGAACTAAAGGAACTTTACCAAGTCAAGTCAGGTCCCTCATCTTCGGGTAAAATCCCGCTAATTATTTCCAATGCCTTCGTTAATTCCATTGAAAGGATTCGAGTGAGATTTGAGAAACGTAAGGATTCAATAGCAGTAGGGATGAACATGGAGAAAAATCACTTTGAAAGGAATGCCTCGAATTTGATCAAAGTAAACAAGCCACTCGGTAATATGAGCCTTGAGAAATAAAAAAGGTTGAAGTATTCTTTTCTCAACACCACTTGAAGTTGGATCGGAGCTTGATAGGCAAGATGAGTGAATTTACATTTTCTTTCCTTTTTTCGGTTTCATTTATTGAAGTAAATTTTATATCGGTATAGAAAATAATTGGGCGTTCAAATGTAAGTTCTTTTATTTTCACGCTTATTTCTAATACCGAAGTTTTCAGAGTCAAGGTAAAACTGAGTGACCTTTCGACCGAATTTCCCCAAAGCTTATTGCAAAAACGTGACTGGTGGTGAAACTATCGCCGTCTTACTGTCCAAGCTAATGGTAGATATATATTTACCTACAGAAATTTTCCTATGAACAAACAAACGGCAATACCTTGAATACAAAAAATCATATTAATCACACGAATGTTTATCACTAGCGGAATCGATGCCGCAACCCTTACCTTCGAAGCCCGGGTCACTACCGACTACGCTTTAGGCTCGTAAAATCTATGTGACAGTTAATTTAGGCTTTATTTTATTTATCAATACAAATAATAAAGTTTCGAAAATAGACAGTTAACTGACAACATAGAAATTAACCTTCTTTTGCAGGATAAGGGCTAAAATTAAAATACTAAAACACTTTTATTAGCTTGGTTCTATGTATCTTCAATGTATCTATGAAACGAAATCTTTAAATTTTATGTGATTTATACTCTTCCTCTTTCTTAGGTTTTATGTTCCTCTTATTAGAATTCTGAAATATAAAGTCAATTATTTACTCTCACTTTAAAACTTTGTGTTGAAATTAAATTTTGCAGACTCTTTAAAGAGCGATGACAAAGCAACATTTTGAAAATTTGTCCGATTATTTTATATATTTATCCTGATCTCCTGATTTTTCAGGATCTTTTTTTTCATATCAGAGGACACGCTTTTGTTGCTAGCTGAACTATAAAAGTAGAAAGTATTATAATTAAGAAAATTGTTAATAAAAGTTACACAGAAACTAAATGAAACACGCTTTGTATACTAGCCGAACAACAAAAAGAAGTTAAATATTTTTGTTTAATTAAAAAAAGTAGTATGAGTCACGATAGCTAAGTGGTTGGGTAGACAGAATTTCGAGTCAAGCGACCCGAGTTCGATTTCCAGGTAGCAGGCCCGTACCAATTTTTCAAATACTTCTGTACGAATAATATGGTTGGCTTGGACATAAAGACGGCGGGGAGATATCTTCGGTGGAAGTGTCAAAGGGAGTAACCCCTGTATTGGGAAATGCGGGAAGATATTTGTATATATTTTTATTAAAAAAAATAGTAATTGTTATTACTATAGTGTCACGTTATTCAAGGAACAATTTATGAATAAGTTACGGTATGAAAACACACAACAATTTTATTCCATGCAGTATTTATTTACTAGTAAAATACCCTTGTTTGGATATTCGTTTTATGAAAGATTAAACATAATTCAAGTAAACTAATACATTTTTAAAAAGAGAAAAAAGAACCATCTAAATCTAACAGCTGAAATCGTATTTCATCGAGTACGTCGAAACTGGATCTGCTTCTTATGAATTATTCAATCCACTTTGTACGCGAACTGTTCATGATCCAGTAATCTGAACTATGTCCGGATTTAGAATTCATGAAAATGACGATAAGATCAAATTGCATTTAATATCACGGTACAAGAAATATCAAGTATTTTAACCAACTTAAAAAAAGGAAAATGTTTTTGAAAACAAAATTATGTTTGTACAAGAATTCTAAAAGTCGTTGTTTTGTGCTCAGACACGTCCTTGTAATATATTCCATTTGGTTTCACTCAAATATCTTTAATTTGCAGACATGACCCCTTTACAATTTTATAATTAATATTTACAGAACATACATAGACAGGTACAACATCACGTGCATTGCTGTGATCTCAAAGTAAGTAACTAAGAGCACTTTTGTTACGGAATTGAAAACAAAATACTCAGATTTGATTAAGTATAGAAAAGTGTTTTCTCTAGTGACCCGGCCGGGAATCGAACGCGGGATCTCAGAACTATCAACACTATAAAAACGGATGCAAACAGTGTTATTTTTATGTAAGTATATTGACTATATGACGTACAAAGGACATGACAGACATTATTTTTCTGCGTTTTAAGGCGAATAATACAAATAGTTTTGGAGACTATTTAAGGCGATTACATCAATACGAGTATGTGACCTACGAGTATCTTTAAGTCAAAATACCTAGAGATTCTTTCGCTTAAGTGGTCTGAATACGCAATGATTCTAAAATTACTGTTACGTTTAACTATGTCATTTTGCTATGTCAACTTAATAAAATTTTAACAGAAAATAATAATTTTTTGCTATGTTAGTAAACATTTACCACCCACTTTCTCCTGTGGGTGTCGTAAGAGGCGACTAAATAACAGACTGAATATAGCAATAGCTACAAATAGATGGCGGAATAACTATTTTGAAGTATACCAGACCAAAATAACTCAAACCGGGTGACTTACACATCGGATTTCATAATATCATCAGCTTTGAGATCCCGGGTTCGGTCAAATTAGAAAGTAACTTTTTTCTACAATGTTTCGGGTCTGGGTGTGATGTGGTAATATCGTTGTTTCTGATTTCATAACACAAATGATTTAGCTACTTTCGTTTGAATCAAAGCATTGTATGTGATGTTGCCCCCGTATTTAATTATTACTTATTTATTATTATTGACAACCTTCGTGAAAGAGTCGCATACACTCCGGTTTTTATGGTTTCACAGCTCTCGAAGTCTAACGTTCGATCCCCGTTCGGTTCAATGTAAAAGACACTTTTTACATTTTCTCGGATCTGGGAGTTTCTTGTACCTTCGTTGTTTCTGATTTCATAATACAAGTGCTTCAACTGCTTTGGGAACAGATCAATGTATATGATTCTGTCCTTATCTATGTTTGTATTTTATTATTAAAGTAATATTAATATGTAATAACATTAAGTGTAACAATGAAAGACCAATATCCAACCACGCATACCATTTTATTAAGTTGATTTTGATAACTATAACTTTGTCTATACTTCAATTATAGATTAATTGACAATCAATATAAATTATTCTTATATTTTAGGGATACAAAAATAAAATGTTAAAAATTGCTATCTACACCTTAGATTGGTGAATAATACAATGATCAAGTCACCGAGTACAGCATTTTATTTATATAATCATCAATTTGCTTTATCAATTTTTATGAAATGCGTACTTTTTTATTATTTCAGAAATAAACATTTTTACATACAGAATCTGTAAAATAATTCTATGAAAACAAAGTTTATGTTGATTTTTTTACATAATTATGAGAGCAAATAGCGTATAATATTTACTAGATTTTGTAGGAGAAGTAGATAGGAGAATTTTTATTAAGTTCTAATTTTGTTGGTGCATAACTTTTCGCACTTGACAGATCTCGTCTACGCAATTTTTTAAAGTGTTGCGTAATTATCTTTGTTTTAGAAGAAAACAGTCTTGGATTCTTTATTTTACTTCAACATAAAAATAAGCAAATATACAAAAAGTATAATGTATTCTTGGTTTCCGGAATCACGTAAAATTTACTTCGCCTTAGTTAACTTCAATAAACATTTTATATAATCATCTTCCAATGAATTTAATTCCAAATTTAATCTGTATGATCTCAAAAGTTCTTTGAGAGTCGGAAGACGTTTGCAGTAGATCTGTATCTATAATTATTATTATTATATTGTGTATGAGAGAACATATGATTTACTATATTACGTTGTTTGTATGAAATACAAGGATACTCACATATAAGTTTCTTTTCTCATTTTCAATTTTCTTTACACATTTCCAAGGTATGTTACTAATATACAAAACGATACAAAAAAAAACAAAAAATATACATCAAAAGATGAATGAAATGCCAAGTCAGATTTACATTAACTTTAATTAACAACAAACATACAAATTAAATTGATTAATATTTATTTGTTATGATGAAGTTATGAGGAGTGACCAAACATGTCTCAATAGCGATATAATAATATAATTTAGTAAATAATACGTCTATTTATATCGCTAAATAAAATATGATAGAAAAATTAACTAATGGACTCATTTTACGCTTAAAACGTCCCTGGTCTTCCCATATCCGCTACCAAACAGCGACGAAGTTCTGTTGTCTTTTAGGTTTAAAACTTTGTTGATATAATTAGGAATATGGAAGCAAACTATTTAGAAGGGGTTTAATGCACAAATTACCTTTTCTGTAAAATATAGACTACAGTAATGAATATAATAAGATGGCCTGATATAATGAATATAATAGGATGGATATTTTTAACCGAGTTAAAAAAGAGGGTTATCAATTCGACAGGCGTGTATATATCATTAATCTCGAATATATTCACATATGATAATATAAACGCTTCCAAAGACGTATATATATAACATTTTGTTTATCCACGCGTATAATCGAAATTTTTAATCTAATAGAAACCATTCTTTTAATTCATTTATCCATCACTTTGTCCAAAAAAGCTTCTAGAGTGAGATTTCAGAGTTATGATATAATTATAAACTTTGACTTTGGGAATAAAACAAGTTAAAAAAATTGTTGCTTTGAAAGTTGTGTTGAAATCGACTCATATGTCAAAAAGCTTTAAGTTTTATATTTTATTTTCTTTCGTTTATTTCATTGTCTTGTGTAAACCATATTTTAAATAATGTTTAATGTGATCGTTCGCTAACATACTTACATTTAACGTAACTTGTACCGCTTTGCATTTTTTTTGTTATAATATCACTATTGTACTTATAATGCAAACAATACAATGTAGAATACATTCCATTCTCACTAACTAATAAACTGAACAATATAGTAATAGTAATTTCTCTGTAAAGTACTGGTACAAACTCGCTTCCTCTACGATGTTATATTAATGTACCATAGAGTAGTAGAGCTCTATATACGTTCGAGTACTAAGTTAAAAAAATAATGATTATAAAACGTGGCAGAAAAATCAATGGAAGCGATTTAATTCTTTACAATAGAAAAACCTTATTGTATTTAATAATATCTTTACACTTCCTAAACAAGACATTCAATGTTTTACCTATTTTTCTATTAACACTCCTATCAGTCTGATATAAACAACAGTAAACTACTTTGAATATAACTATATAATTATTTACATTACGTACTTTCTTATCAATATTTTCTAGTTTATTCAACGCTTATATTTACTTAAATTATCTTCTAAGAAAATTATATATTTGGTTTATAATTGGGTTATATTTGAAAATTTCAATTTCGATGTATAATTACTCTGATCTACTCAAGCTATATTCCTTAGGTATAAGTACAGTAGTGTAATCGTATGGTTTACAGTTTTGAGTTAAAAACAATTTCGTCTAAATAAATTACTTAACATTTACTACAATAAGTATAATATTAAACCATATTTTAAGAAGATTTAAGTACAAAAGATAGCGCATTTGGCGAGCGTTCAAACCACAAAACAGTTTAGTGTGTCGGTAGAAAGCATAACTTATTTTTTTATGTAGCAACATTAAAATATTACAGAGATAAATAAGCAAAATGGTAAATTTTTTGTCGTTAATTAAACAAATTTTCTGCTAAAATCTTAACCCTAACTTTGGGTTTAACGATTGTTGTTTTACAAACACTATATATGAGTGATATAATTTCCCACAAAAATATTAAATTAGCTATAAATGTCTTGAATAGTATATTATTAAGCACCGTATCTGATTTAAAATAAAACGATTTTCGGATTTTATCGCGTGTTTAATTAGTTTTTACAAACTATTTTTATTTCCCGAGGTCCCCCCGTGACCAGGGATGCTGTAAAGCATCCGAAACGTCGGGAAATAAAAATAGTTTGTAAAAAGTAATTAAAAAACGCGATAAAATCCGAAAATCGTTTTATTTTAAATGTGTAGTATTCGCGTAAATACAAGAAATCATTATGTTCACTGTATATGATTTGATTAAAGATAATGATGATTGCTAAAGCAATAAAAATTTTTGGTGAGCTACATGTTATGCAAAATTTTAGGTAGATTGAAATGTGAATTTTCATTTTTTAAAATGAAAGGCATTTCAAATATTTGTCACAACATTAGAAATCGAGAGGGAGAAAAGCGAATGGTAGCTGTACACATTCAACATGTATTTCAATTATGCAGGGCAGCAGGGTCATCTAGCACATTTAAATTAAAATTTTTCTTGTCCAATAAACGACTCCGTGCATCGTTTTAGTTCATTGTATTTTGATTACTTTATTTTACCTTATTATTACAATTAGAGATTGTTTTGTTTCTGTCAAGTGCATAGTTGTTTAAAACAGCTTCGCACGTTCTTAAGATAGTTCGTGTATATTTGAAAAACCCATAAAATCTTTTCTATCGTTATGAAGTGATGGCACACCACAGCCTACAAATTGCGACACATTTTGCGGAAACGCGGAAATATCAGCGGAAAGAACCACAAATTAAATATGCATCGCTCAAAAAATATCATACGTCTGTAACATACCAAACATGTGACAGTTGTTATTTTTAGAAAAAACTACTGTTCTGTATTATCATTTATCGATAAAATCTACTGCAGTCTCTCGGATATGAACAGTCTTGCGACTGATTGTATGACCTTTCCCATCCCAGACACGGTTTCCTTTATTTATAAGCATGCTTTGTTAAATGTTTTATAGCATTAATTTATGAAATACGTAAGTAGGATTTCATAGGATAGTTAAGAGCCTCGCTTTGTTTTTTTAGAATTAATTTATAAAATTACTTCGCAAAGAAAACTATTTCATAGGATCATAAAGAATCACGGAGTTTTCGTAAATTCACATCTGACGTTAGACAATAAGACCACAAAGTAGATATCAAAATTATATTTTAATCAAGCACTGAAACATAGATTAGTGTTTTCATTTAAAAAGTTGCTATCTCATTTAAAAATACATTTGCAAAGGATATCAAATGCATACCATAACATCACTTAAATGAAGAGATTACTATTATAAAAATATTTTGTTTAATATAAAAAATAACATGTTGCTATATCTTAAAATAAACCTGTAGATAAATCAATCGCAACACGTAAATTATAATAACATTAATTTTATAATAATAATAATTTGATCTAAGAAATACATAATACACAACACATTATCTGTCCGTTAGATTAATCTGTACTGAGTTTGAAAATTAAAACCTATTATGTAAATATCAACTCTTTAGTGATGCCCTAAGGCGAAACTGGCTGGTAAAAATAAATAAAATTAAAAAAATGAAATGTAACTCAGTATTTATTGGAGCTTGATCTATGACCTAGCTACATTGATAGCTACCTCTGTAATATCTATAGATGACACCATTTATTTTTCGGTTCTCGTCGTGAACCCGTAACGTAACTAGCCATGCCATATATTTAAAACTAATATTTATAATTAAACAAACTTTATTCACTATTTAATAGTTTTTAGTCTTTAGCGTGATTCCACTAAAGGCGGGTTATGCACTAAATAGTTTTTGTCACGATACTACTCTCACTCGGGCTGGAACTATCCTCTGAACGCTGATTTCTGAGTTCCTGCAACAAAAGAATAAAAATATAACAAAATTTTAAAGGCAGAAAATATTATATAATTATTAAACAATTTTTTTTCAAAATAATAATAATAATAATAATTTATAATATATCTTTGAAAAAAATACATCAACATATGTTGGAAGTTTGAAATCCAGGAGGTAGGCTCGTACCAATGGGTTTTTTCAAGACTTATGTACGATTTATATGGCGACATAAAACGGCGACAGGCTCATCAATTGTCACTTTGTCCCAAAAAATCTGATTTATGACATAGGTGGCGATAGCCAAGTGGTTGGGTGAACGGAATTCAGGTCATGAGACCCGAGTTCGATTCACAGGAAGTTCGCACAAAAGAGTTTTTTTTACTTGGTACGATTTATATCGTTACGTTGGTTTGGATATGAAGATGGCGACACGCGCACTACAACTTTGTCCCTAAATAACCTCCGTTGAAATTTGAAATGAATTGACTTAATTGTTTAGTCCTCGTCTGTATCGATAAATGCGTGAAGATAAACAATAAATAAACAAATATTTCATAGACATGTTATAATAAATAATAAATAAATAACCATGTTACTTAAATATTCTATTTAGTTGGCACATTTTATAAATAAATAGGAAGTGTTTTCCCGGAGGCACAGGGGTAGAAACATTAAACGGTCGTCACGTTAGGGCTGAAGTTGGAGTAACGTAAACATTTATGTAACAGGAATATTTTTATTTTCGACACATTTCATCTTTGATGTTTTGTTTACTTCAGATGTTGTTTAACGTATATTTTTATATCTTCTCGATTTTTAGCGATGTTACGGTAGATAGAGGCCTGAAGATTCTGTTTTAATCAGATTTACATATCGCTCTCAACATCATCCAATTGCATTTCGAATAAATAAGTCTATAAAATTAAGTCACTTCAACGCAAATTTCACGAGAGATTATTTGGGACTGATTACTTGCTGAGATGCAGCTCATGATTAAAGTCTTAAGTGTAACCAGTGACGAGATTTGAGTAAAAAATAATTTTACTCAAACTTTGGCAATGACTAATAAGTTGATCATACTCGTACCTATAAGTGACAATAAAAAACTACTTTAGGGTGTAAAAACTACATTGACGAGATAACGAATCAGAAATAGACAGAAGGGCACAGCACACGGAATAAGTACTGAAGTCTAAAAGAGATACTTAATTGCAATACGCTAACTGAAATAAAAATTAAAATTATGAACTTAAACCTATTACTGTGCTGAACGTATAGTTGTTAAACTTAACGTCGAAGCAAAAATACATACTTGCCAACGAGGAACGGAGCGTAGTATGCTCAAAATAAGAACTCTAGACAAAATACAGTACGTTCACATACGGTTCAACGAACGGTAAGTTCAGTAGCCAACGCAATAAAAGCTTTAAGTTACACACAGTACCTAAACTGGAAATGGACAGCCCATATTCCAATTCAGGGCAAATGTCACGTTGTCCCAAATAGGCATAAGTGAAAGGTGGGTTGAAAAGACTTTCGTCTAGGTCTCTATCTGCTCCAGTATTAGAAGTATATTGGGAAAATGCGTGAAGATATAAATATAGAAATAACAAAATACTATTTTAAAAAATTACACATATACGTTAAATTCGTAATGTCGATCGAAGTTCCCATTCCACCTACATCGGAGAAAAACGAGATATAAATTGTCATTTAAGATTTGTCGCATTTTAGAAGTATGTAAGCGGAAAGGTATCTTACACGAAAAACTTTTAATGGTTGTATCGTTTCGTTCATCTTCGTTTACAGCTCCGGGAGCGTCTTGAAATACATTTCACAAACACGAATTAGGTTTTGAATGGAAGTATTACGATGTTTCTTTTCTTTCTTTCATAACGCTGTCAAATTTGTATTTAGATTTCGAAATAAATTCTCCGTCATTTTTACAACTTTTTTTTAAAGATTTGGATTTCTTTTTTTATCCTTTATTACATCGTCACGCAATTTCTCATACTGGGGTAGGCACTTATGATTATTTAGATTAACGCGACAGGCGAAAGCCTATCACCAATTTAGCGTCATCATATATAAACATCCATGACTTGAGTACACGATAGCCGAGTGGTTGGGTGGTCGGAATTTCGAGTCAATAGACCCGAGTTCGATCCCCAGTTGGTAGGCTCGTACCAATGAGTTTTTCAAAAACTTATGTACGAATATCGTTGGCTTGGACATAAAGGTGGCGATGGGCTCACCACCTGTCACGTTGTCCCGAAAATATCTTCGGTGAAAGGTGGGTCGAAGGGACTTAATTGTCTAGACTCGACCTCTGTCTACCCCTGTATTGGGAATTGCGTGAAGATATTTATTTATATTTTTATGACTTGAGTACAAACATTCATATTCATCATACAAATGTTTGCCCCAAGCAGGATTTGATCCAGCAACCCTTAGCATCGAACACTAACGGGTCGTGGTTTTATTTTTCAATTACCACGTAATACTTTAAATGAGATAATCTTGTATCCAATAATATCTTATCTCTCTTAAACAGGTGTCTCAGATACTTCGACGATTATGAAAATATTTTGTGTTTAGATAGTGATGTACGTTCTACGTACTACCTCCGCCATCGGTGCAAGGCCTGGTAATTCCATCGCCAATCCGCCTGCCAAGCGGAGTGGTTGTGGCATACCCTCTCTTACAGGATAAGCCTGAATCTTGCATTGAATTTTATTAAGTTATTATAAAGTCGAAATGTAATTATAAAGTGAATTTGTAAAAAGGACATGCATATTTCTTTAAAAAAAAAATTCCTGTGTCTGGAAGTTGGATACAAAATATAATGGATTTTCGCTTGCAGATAATGATGTACAAAATGATTTGACATATTTAATAATCGTAAATACAATATCAACACATACGTACATAAATAAATAAAATAAAATATCTTCACGCCATTTCCAATACAGGGATAGACAGAGTTCTAGACAATTAAGTACTTTCGACCCATCTACCACAGAAGATATTTTTGGGACAACATGGCAGGTGGTTAGCCCGTCGCCATCTTAATATCCAAGCGAACATTCATGTAAATATACATACATATTTACACATAAAAATAAAATGTAATACTGCCAGCAGTAATATATTTAAAAATACAATAGGATCAGTGAACCGGCTTACCTTTGATGTTACAAGCCGTTGGACAACAATCTCCAGCCTGTCACCGGCGGCGGCGATTAATGGCACGGTGAGACAGCAGTCGTAGTCTACTGTCCTAGTACCATTCACCTGTTGGAAGAAGAATAGATAGACAAGGCGATCACAAAATATATAGCAAAAGCACACGCGTTATGCTATCAGAAACAACAAAGTTACCATAATGTGAAACGTCCGAGAATCGAACTCGAAGCTGAAAACCGACGTGTAAGCCACTTGACCACGGAAGTCATCAAATAAATGACGTATTTCTACCGAATTCATGATTTTATTGGCTTTGAGGTACCGAGTTAGAATCACGGACTGTTGAAAATAGGAACTCACTTTTTCTATATTGTCACGGGTCTGGGTATTTGTGGTAGTTTCGTTGTTTCCGATTCCACAACGAAAGTGCTTTAGCTTCTTTGTTTAGTACCAGAGCAATGTAAGTGATGTGGTCTCTGTCTATGTATGTATTAAATCTATGTATGATATAGGTGTTCACTATGTAATATTGCTCTGATCACAAAGTAATGTATGCATGTATGTAAGTAATGTATTTCGTATTGGGGTCTTCGTTGTTTCCGATTCCATAACGTGTTTTAGCTGCTTACTTTTGATACAGAGCAATGTATGTAATGTTGTCCCCATCTACGAGTATGTATGTGTTTATATATTTTTAAAAAGGTTACGATAATTTTGTGTGATTTGTGTGACTGCTTCATATGAAAGTCTATATCTTTTATCAAACAGATTTTGTCTCTTACATCCTAAAATTACTGATCGCTGGTAACAATACAAACCTGCAAAATCCTATCGTACGGCCTCAGTAATCCCACAATATCGGCCGGACCCCCCTTCCTGATCCGGTTTATGTACACGCCACGCTCGTACAATCCATCCGATACCGAGAATCCGTAATCGTCGTAGATCGCATCTTTGTATAATATAACGTGGTGGACAGAGCCCCTCGCTGGCGATAGCGTTTCACTGCTGTATAGACCTAAAACAGGATATTACAAATTGCGAAATTTTTATTTGGATTCTAAGTCACGATGGCCAAGTGTTTGGGTGACCGGAATTCTTCAAGCGCGACAGCCTTGTTAGGTTGTCCCAAAGAAATGCTTCTGTGATAGGCATGTTTGAAAAATCTTGACCTCTGTCTACCCCTGTATTCGGAATGGCGTGAAGATATTTATTGTTTTATTTGAATCACAGATATCATGTTTGTATGTATAGATATGATATTTATCATGATACCGTTACCATTAGCCATGATGTTATGGCGTTTTGATATGCCAGTCCCTTTCTTCCCATAAGAAACTACCCTTCCCTTTCTTCTTGCGGGTTTTGCAAGAGGAGACTTGAAGAGGTGAGGCAAAAGCCTTGAAAATATTATTGGCTACCGGTGGATGACGCAATAACCATCCCAAAGAATAGCAAACAAAAATATGTAAGGTGTAATTAAGATGTATTTACGATGTAAGGTCTGTTACTGCAATCGCCAATCTGTTTGTCAAGCGTCGTGATCATGGCAACTATTAAAAAAAATATAGTCTTGCGGGGAGGCCTACAATCTGTTGTGTTTTTTAACAGAAGTTTCCGTACTCGTATGTATACATATAAGTAAAATACAAGAAACTTATGTATATTTATCTATTAATATTAAACTTACCCGGAACATCATTTTCGTAAATGGGACTTGTTGAGAACTGAAAACTGGTTCCAGGCGTGTTAGGTTTGAGCGGTGATTTTTGTGGTGTTGTTACAGTATATATACCACTGTTGAGATAGTCACTCTCCCAGTTTGCCCTCCTACTCTTCGGCGATACAATTCCGTAAGGACCCATTTGAACGTAATCACATTTACAAGAGGACTTCTCCATATTATGCAACTGACAGTCTTTCATTGTAGACGTTAGTACTTCGATTTGATGCACATCGTCCTCTCTTGTAATATTTTGTTTATTCTTCAGTGTGTTATCTGGTAAGATACATGTATTCTCGTAGTGGAAAGTCTTGAGTGAATTATTTAGTGAGTAATTAGGCAAAGGTAAGTCGTTGACGCTGTACGGCGCGGCTGAGTTGAAACTACAGGCCATCAGTTTGTCCTCATCAGTCGGTGAATAGGGTTGCTTATCTATTATTCTACTCTTGTCAGGTACTGCATATTCAATTACCTCCGAATTACCTGAAAATTGAAAGTAGCCTTTATGAATAAAGTATGAAGTCCCCCGTACATATTGGCTTAATAAAACACTTCGCCTGGAATAAGACAAAGGAGGCCAAATGTCAGAATAAATTATCTTCTTTTTTTCTCATAGCGCTGGTTTGTATAAAGTGAAAAAAATATATCATAAATTTAGAGCAATATATTCACCTAAATTTATCTTTTTCTACCAATTTGAAATAAGAAAGAAACTGCGCTTTGTACAGTTATAACTCAATATATTTATCTTCTGTGAATATTTATCTATTCGAATCGAATATAATAGATTTAACAAAGTTGGGACAAGGCTTTTAAATTTTCAGATTTTAGCGAAATTGTTACGAATCTCATTTTATTTTGTACAATTATTTCATTTTTAAATACAACTTTTATTGCTGAAATATAAGCGGTAATTCTCTGTCATGAATGATAGAAATGTTAAAACATATTCATATTTAAGGAACATGCTTGCAATTCAACAAAAACCTTTTATTGATTACATAACTCTCTATAATAATATATACCTTTGCTGGACAGTTTCTGCGTGACAGAGACATTTTTTTCGTCCTGTAATATATGTATGTGTATTTAAATTTATGAATAAAGTATGAAGTCACGATAGCCGAGTTGTTGGGTGGTCGGAATTTCGAGTCGAGAGACCTGAGTTCGATCCCCAGGTGGCAGTAACAATGAGTTTTTCAAAAACTTATGTACGAATTTCATCGTTGGCTTGGACATAAAGGCGGCGACGGGCTCACCACCTGTCACGTCGTCCCAGAAATATCTTCGGTGGAAGGCGGGTCAAAGGGACTTAATTGTCTAGACTTGACCTCTGTCTACCCCTGTATTGGGAATTGCGTGAAGATATTTTTTTTATTTAAATTTAATAGATAAGTGGAGTTAGCACTAGTATTAAATGTAGCTTTTACAAAAAGAATTAGTTATTATTTTGTTTTATGTTAATACATCACTGTTACTTAATCTTACCACAGTTGGCGCTAGTTCTAATAGGAGTATTCTGGTCCCAGGACTCAACAGCACTGTCATTGGATAAACCTGGGCTTGACGTTGAATGACTCGAATCTCTTGCGCTTGTTTCCGTACTCTCCAAAGGACCTAATTACAAAAAAAACAAAATCATGCAGTAATATTACGTTGTAGCTAAAACTAAGGTTCAAGATATCCTAATATTCAACGTTTCTGACAAATTTTTGTTAATTTTTGTTGTTTCTGATTAATTAACAGTTCAGATTATTGTATGCTGATTAGCTCAGTTTGTTATTTTGTTCTAGAAATCCGCAAAACTATGGTAAACAGAGGTCCAGACAATTAAGCCCTTTCGACCCGACTTTCACTGAAGACATTATTTTTTGTGAAAACATCGCTGTCTTTATATCCTAGCGAATGATATAAATCGTACACATGTTTTTAAAATAAACTCATTAGTACGCACGTATCACGGAACGGGAATCGATCTCGGGTCTCTTGAAACGAATTCTGATCGCCTTTTTCAAATTGAGGTTTTTCTTTTATACGTACGTACGTATCACATTTACTCATATTTACAGTACGGGACGTACTGTAAATATGAGGTTAATTATTAAGTAACTCACCTGTAACTTTTCGACAAAGCTGTAGTTGTACTCTCATACCACTTTGTTGCAATAGTTTTATAGCTTCTGACAAAGGCTTGTTAAGTACACTCTCGCCGTTAATACTCAGTAGTTCATCACCTATGGCTAATTTTCCACATTTTTCTGCTATTCCACCTGTTATATATAAACAAGTCATTTATTAAAATTTATTAAAAATATATATTAATTTAATAAAAATTTATTAAATAAAAAAATATAGATATATTAAAAGTAAAGAAATTTAAGATTACCGAGGCACCTATTGCCAATACTTAATTTCTAAAAGTACTTACACGTATTGATCGAGGAATGGCAATACTAACAAATAATTAAAGAATGGCATGTTTTAATGTCAATATCTGACAAAAAACTACTATATAGAGACATAAATACACTATAATGAGTTTAAGACAGACTGTTATACTACACAGGAAAAAAGATACTTGTTAAATAACGTGTTTAAAATTTTTGTTTTTAAAATTTTAGATACTATTATTAATACCGTATGAAATTATTTATAAAATGAAGTTAATAATCTAAGGCGATGATTTTATTTCTCAATTTACCTTCTACGAGCCCGCTTAGCAGAATTGCCTGAGTAATATCCTCACTCCCAGCAATAGTTAAGCCCAATGGACCATTATCTTGTCTTATCAATTCAACGATAAAGACTGCTGTGTTTCCATTGTCGATACTGCCATGACTTCTTTCACTTTCTTTAGCACTATTATTAGGACTGTCAGTATGATGACCAGAATCGTCCCCACTGTGAATGACGGCTTTGGTTTCTATGTTACTGAAGCTTTGTAATGATAACTTTGGGTTATGTTTGTGAATATTTGTCCAGTCCTCCGTAAGGTCTCTCTTTCTTATTTTCAATGTTATTATATCATCTGGTGAATTTTGAAGAATATTGAATGCTGTATCCTGAAATAGTTTTAAATTTTAATATTGGTATTTTTTTTGTTTTAGTTTCTTTTTGTAATTTGTGTATAGGTCTTTAATTTGAGCAGAGCAGTTTTTAATTCGCAAAAATACCATGAAAATTTAAATATAAGTATTAATAATTCAACAAATTTGTAACGTTACTTCTTTCTACTAGTAGTTAAAATATATTATAAGAATATTTTGTCAAAAATATACTTGTTAAACAACTACCAACAGCTTTAAATTTAAAATCATAATAAAACATTTAATTTTATATTATGTGTCAAAAATGTATGTACAATTTAAAGGTTCACGTTCAATGCATTATGTCTTAACATTATCCATTGATGTTTTATTCATATTGAACATTTCATGGACGGCAATTCACCCATTAGCGTATTGTACTTGTAGTGGTGAAAATGTTTACCAATGATAAATTATGCAGGGGTTGTCCATTTATTGCCAGCAATTGGTCCCCCGGGGCTAAGGCTCCGCTGCGGTGAGCGACGGAACCAGGCTTTATGTCTGATATCATCATCGGCTCTTCGTTGCTCAATAATTTTTGCTTGCAACCTAGAAATTTTAGATAGAAATTGAATTATATGTGTAATTAATTATCGGGGTAAGAATATGCCATTTCTTTTCTTCCGGCAATTATTGTTAGAATTTTTGTGTACATCATATTACTGACATTTTTTTGGGATAAGGGTGAAAAAAGTTAAGCGAACAGTCTTGGTTGTACTGACCCCACCGACTCCTAGGGAGGAAATAGTCTCCCAACTATAAAATTTATCACAATTTTTTTTACACGTACTTAAGATTGATATATTCGATAGTTAATAGACTCGGTTACTTTGCGGAAATGCATTTATAAGGAAAAGCTTTTCTTATCTTCATCGTAACTTATACTATTTACTATTTTTTATTTTTGCACGCAGAGTCGTGCAATATAATTTTATAATAACATAACAGATATTTTTAGAGAATTATACGTAACATATATATACAAGAAATTACAGGTAAAATCCATGTTGGAAGATATGTATAATTTATTTTGACTTTGATCCTGGATGAGCCAATGTAGAAAAGCCGCTTTTTCTACATTTTCTCGGGTCTGGGTATTTGTAGTGCCTTCGTTGTTTCCGAATCCCATACTTCAAGTGCTTTAGCATCTTACTTTGGGATCGGAGCAATGTATGTGATGTTTTCCCTATCTCTGTATTTATGTATTTTTTTATTTAAATTCTAAAACCTACTCCACACGAAAAAACCACATCATAAGTAATATGATACACATCTTTTAAATTTACCTGTTATAGTGACACCTAGTCCAGCAGATGTTTTTGCAAGTTTGACATTGAATACACCACTCGAGGCTTCTATAGTATTCGGCATGCTAAATTCTACATTTAATGTTAAATATTTAGGATTGTGCGAATCATTTCTTCTCTGTAAAATTTCATTCGCCACATCAACTGTTAAATTTTCGTGACCATTGATTGACATCACACGATCTCGAATTTGTAAGCATCCCGACCTGAATATGAAAATGTATTTGAAATTTATTTTGCATCATGATTTCTGTATTAAAAAAATTATTCACGGCGATATCAATTTTATTTAATAAATTAAAAAGGTTTAGAGAATAATTTTTACTCTAAATTCTAACTAGAATATTAGATAGAGAATTATATTTATAACAAATAAAATATTAAGGAATTATTAAGGATTTAATTATTTATATCAATTAATTGAATTAATTAAAAAATAATAAATCAACTATAAACCGATAGTCGGGTGTGATTAAGCAGTGTGTGTTAATAGTTGAATTGCATCGATTGTGATTTCGCTTGTGATTTTTGTATTTTCGATCAGCAACGCTTGTATGTAAACGTGATATAATATCTTTATATATCTTGCCTGATAACAAGTTTTCTATTTCCTTCCACTAGTAGTTCAATGTATCTTCGTACAAAATGGCATCAAAACAGGCTAAGCAGTGAATGCGTCACAGACAGACAGAAAACTCATTAATATTTGTTATATTGGGATGAATGAAGCCGTCACTGTAAAACTATCAGTGTATTTAATTGTTTAACTTTGTACAACGGAAAGTAGATTCTAAAAATAATATTTTTTTTATTTATTTTGAGTTTAAAGTTTACTTCTTGAGAAATTGTTACATGCCTAGATATACATGTCATACTTACCTATAAGCCGGTGACTGCGGCACAACATGAGATATCACCAACATTGAATTTTCTTCATGCACAAGCAAGCCACTGTTTTGACCAGATGGTACATCCAACTGTATATTTAATGATTCCGTCCGACAAACTCCTAAATTCATATAGTTTTGTTGATTATCTGTTGAATTCATTACTATTAAGTAACTTTTTGTGTAAATACATTATACTGTTTGGATCTAAACTAGTAAACTAGTTACAAGAATTAACTAGGAGACAATAGTCCTAAACAAATATTAGTGCCTATCCTAACGTAAAGACCCTTTGTTTGCAGTCTACGGAAAAATATTTACACGGAGTCACTAAGGATATTCAGAGTGTATTAATAAAAATTGAAATAGATTTTTATTAGAAAATGTATAATACAATATATTTTTATTAAAATATAAGTTAGCGTGATCGTGTAATATCCAAGAAAATTCGTTTCCTTTTCTTGGAAAGGAAACGAATTTTCTTGAAATATCTTCGGTGGAAGGTGACCCACCTTCGGTGGAAGGTGGGTCACCTTCCACCGAAGATATTTTCGGGACAACGTGACAGGTGGTAAGCCCGTCGCCGTTTTTACGTCCAAGCCAACGATGTGATTCGTATATAAGTTTATGAAAAACTCATTGGTGCACTGCCACTTGGGGATCGAACTCGAGTCTCTTGACTCGAAATTCCGACCACCCAATCACTCGGCTATCGTGACTTTTTTCTTTTAAATACAAAATATCTTCAACGCCTGGCCACAACACCAGCCTGCTTGTGCCAACGACTTCTGTGCACGAGTACCCTAAACACCGGTTTTCAAAATGTCACCATCTCGACCCCAATTTTTTACATTTTTTCGGGTCTGGGTGTTTGTGGTGCCTTCGTTGTTTCCCATTCCCATACAACAAGTGCCTTAGCATCTTGCATTGGGATCGAAGCAATGTATTTGATGTTACAAGAAATATGCTTCGATGAAATTTGTGGCGAAAGGATCCATATAACGACTCTATTGAAAATGCGGTTATAAGTCGTTATTATCAAAAAGTTCTTAAATGCTTAAATCTACACACATATTTAACAGCTTTGATAATTCCAAGAATTCGAAACCTACCCGATGTAATCACAAATAATGCAACGTGGGAAAAGTAAATAAGGGCTTTTACTTAAACCAAAGTATCTCTCAAAGACTTTAATTAAGTAAGATAATTAAATGTAAAGTAAAAAAAAAACAGGAAAAACTTTTCCAATTACCGTAGTCATCTTGTAAGCCTAATTTCGGCATTGAACTTTGTCGATAATTCCTTTGACGATGTTTTTTAGTATTCAGTGTCGATGCTCCGGATATTGAATTCTCTGAAACAAAAACGACCTATGTTAATATTGACAGATGTATTTGTTTGTTCTCTGTTAGATCGTAATTAACATAAGTGCAAAGAGATTTTATTATAAAACTGACTTTCAAAAGGAATTTCTTTTAATACTACTAATGAAATTTTGTAAGTGAAAATAAAACTTTGAATTACTAGATGTCTGAGTCTTTGTTACTTTGTTAAAACTGCTTGAATATAGTTTTATAGCGTCAGTTGATATGAATTAACGCAATGTAAAGGATTCGTGGAAGAGAGATCCGAAATTTGTTTCACATATTATGATTAATGTTTATTTTGTTGTTTTCATAAGTCGAAAAAGAGATTCTTTTAACTCTAGGAAATTAAAGGAGCCAGGAATCTTAGGTATTAAATACAATGTGCAGAAAAAGATGAAATCAGAAATAAGTACTAATTTAATTCAAGGAATATAGAGCATAGAGAGCTGAGTTCTAATTAGGCGACTTCATTTTGATCATGTATCTTTACTATGAATATGTGCCTTAGTTATAAGTCAACAGTCTTATTATTATTAACATTTTATTATGTCTGTATATTTGGTTATGACTGTATATTTTGGGCAAAATTGATATTGTTCATACAATAAAAGATTGCAATGAATTCTATTTACTACAACAATAATAATTTAAAAAAAAATATATATTTTTACTAACAGTCACGATAGCCGAGTGGTTGGGTGATCCGAATTCCAGTCATAAGACTCGAGTTTGATCTCCAGGTACGATTTATATCATTGCCTTGAACATAAAGAGAGCGACTGGCTCCCTGTCTGTCTTATACCTGTCACGTTGTCCCAAAGTGTCTGGTGAAGGGTCGAAAGATGGAAAGAACATCATTGTTTGGACCTCTGTCTACCCTCTATTGAGAACAGCGTGAAGATATAGAGTTTGAAATGAGTATGTTAAAAACCATTTCTTTTATTGCGAACTGCAGGCGAGCCTGATGACTAAATAGGAATGCCCATTCTATAATTTTCGAAACTAAAAATAACAGGTCCGATACATATGTTTGTCAACAGAAAAGGGCCGGAGTATGATACTGTTTAACACATAAATGAAAAAGATATGTGTTAACGAATACAATAGAATCTACATCCATGGATAGAAATAACTACAGACACTTCTTATAGTAAGGAAATTTGAGATTGTCCTTTCAAATAGAAATATTCTTTTAACATTTATCCTATAAAAAATATGTTCTAATTATACTGAACAAAAATTACGTCTTAAAATATTCTTATTCCTGCACTTGGGCCCCTTTCATTTCTTGAGTAGCTATTCTTTGAACGTCTCCATTGTCTTGCTTTCATTGTCAAAGCTATTTGCTTGGTATTTTTAATTAATCTGATGCACTGCTATTAGAATATGCAACGAACAACAAATATATATCTTATTACTTTAAAGAGCTCCTATATATACACATTCATAAATCGGTACCTCAAAAACTATTCTAACAATTAAGACAAAATTTTTAAAGAAAATAATATTCTTCTGTTATACATTCATACAAAAATAGGGACAACATACCTTACCATGCTTTGATCACAACGAAGGTACCACGAACACTTGACCCGAAAAAATTGAGAAAAAGTAGTTTTCTAGCCGGGGATTCTGACCCAGATCCACGGAGGACGTTATAATAGCATTAAATAGAAACTATATCGAATAATTTAATCTGTTGCAAACCTCTGGTAAATCTTCCACCATGCGCCAGTACATGCCTTGGAGCGACGTGTAACCTCGTAAAACCAGCTTCACAGTTCTCCAAATAACACATAACTTCTTCAGCTGTATAGTTGTTTCCATCTATGACATGATCGTCGAAAGCTAGCAGCTGATCTCCAGGATGCAAAGCGCCACATCTTAAAATAGAAAGCAACTGGATCAAACTGATAAGTTATTTCAAGTAGGTAAGCGATAAACGCTGATAGTATATATCATGGTACCCAAAAATTCAAGTTTTTAACTAGATAAATATTAATTTGAACTTAGATTTATAATTTTATAATTAAGCTTTGTAAAATAAAATTTTTTTACTAAACTAAAATTTGCTATTATTATATTTCTAAAATAAATTAAAAATACTGACTTTTATAAATAAATTGAATTCAGAAAAGTGAGACTTTATTTAGAAGTGATACATTATTTTAGGTACAGTAAAGTTACTCAAAATACAACAGGCTATTTAATTTTCTGATTTCATTATTACAGAATATTTAATGACAAAAAATAAAAAATATGAATTTGATAACGAAGATTATTTTATTTACATTTATAATCCTGATGAATACTTCTCTAAATAAGTGTTAAAAATGCTATCTAAAGATAAATACTTTCCAAAAGTAGCTTTAGAAAACACAATTCAAAATTCTCAATTCTCAGAGGAAAACAGGCTCTTACAAATTCTATGTTAATTTCACCATTAATATCTAATAGTTACTTATTATCATATCATATCATAATATCTAATAGCCACGATAGCCGAGTGGTTAGGTGGTTGGAATTTAGAGTTAAGAGACCCGAGTTCGATCCCCAGGTGGCAGGTTTGTACCAATGAGTTATGCAAAAACTTATTTACACGGACATAAAGAGACGGCGATGGGCTCTCCGCCTGTTACGTTGTCCCAAAAATATCTTCGGTGGATAGTGGGTCGATAGGACTTATTTGTCGAGGCCTGTTTAGGCCTGTCTACCCCTGTATTGGAAATGGCGTGAAGATATATTATTATTATTATTATTATTATTATTATTATAACTACTATATTTCTTATATAATTTAAAAATAATGACTTTAATAAATAATTCGAATTCTGAAAAGTGAGAGTTTTTTAAAAAGGTAAACTTTTTAAATATAACTTACTGTTTATTTTTTTTCTTTAATTTACTACAGAATATTTAATAAATGTATTAAATATTCTTTATTATTATTATTATAATTGAATTATACTTCGCAAAATTAGCTTTAGAAAATACAATTCTCAAGGTGGTTTTCAAATTATCAAAGGAAAAGCAGGCTCTTAAAAATTCTTTAATCTACCATGAATATGATACCTCACCTGTCACTTATACTTGCGGGCAGTATGCTATCGATATAAATAGCGTTACATGTGCCAACCCTTTGATAGGTATCAGAACCAGAGCTGTAAACGTCATCCGAGTATCTTTGATTGCTTAAAAATAAACCCAAATCTTCGTTGCATGGTCTTTCTATTTCTATTAAGAGTGGACCGGTAGCCAATTTAACAGATTCCATTATTGATACATCATATTCTATAGTAAGGCTGGTCACTTGAGGACAGTTTTGGAGTATCTGATGCACTTCTGATAACGTTTTGTTTGTTAATGATATCTAAAAGAAAATATTTATGATATATTTCTAATATTTATTATTGAACCAAAATAAATAATTTGAAAATTTGGTTTCTATTCATCGAATCACCACCTGTCACATTGTCTCGCACAGGTTAGGTTGAAAGGTGGGTCGAAAAAATTTAATTGTGCACCTCAGTCTATCCCAGTATTGTGTGTCCTTCGTGTTTGACATTTTATGTGTGAATATAATGCTTGTACTCGAGGAATATATGTTTACAAAAATATTTATCTATTTAAGTAGCTTATTGAATTAATTGTATTGTATTGTTTTATTTTATTTGTAGACTTTGATGTTAGGAAATTGATAACCTTTTCAAATCACGTTGTTCCATAAAAAAAACCGAAGTCTCGAAAGTGCCTAATTGGGGTGGTTATGACGACAATACCACAATATGTATCGGGAAATACGTGAAGCTAAAAAAAGGTAAACAAACGAGTAGATACTTACATGGTCCACCTTTAAAAGTCTATCACCGGGCTTTATCCTAGAAGTATTGTAAGCAGCGCCACCAGGCCTGACGTGAGTTACAACAAGTGGTTGGGCGTCTAATGACCGGCTATTTAAAACTAAGTCCGCGCTCGGCGCAGAGTTCTCCGGCAGACCACCTCTTATAGTTACCCCTAATGAGCCATTAATTTTCTCAACCGGAACCTCGGCTAACTTAGTCGTAATATAAAGCGAATTTTGTGAGGCTGGAAGAAAAGGAAAAATATAAGTTCAAAACTAAGAAGTAAATTATAAGGAAATCTTAAGAAGATACACTACAAGAAAATCTTAGGAAATTACATTATAAGAAAATCTTAGGAAATGTATATAAAAAAAAAAATTAAACAGTAAAATCAAACCACGATTAAGGATTAAATTGAATTATTAATCATATTTTTATATTTAAAAAAATAAACACTATATTAGTTTTAGGGATATATTTTTAAATCTCAATAAGACAAAATTAAAGTTAGTTTAAAGATGAAATTAAAAAAAATATTTTATATTACTTAATTTAGCTATTGTGTATTAAACGAAAATTTCCTGCCAACAAACTGTGTAATAAATATGTTTATCTATTAATGTAAACTTATAATTTATGATATCTTTAATAAAAGAGACGTACAAAGATAGGGACATAATCGCATACATTATTTGTATCCCAAAGTAAGTAGCTCAAGCACTTGTGTTGTGTCAGAAACATTCAAAGTACCATAAACTCCCCGACCCGAGAAATATAGAAATAATGGATTACTGTATTGACACCTCACTTCAGAGCTGGCGAAATCATGAAAACTGTTTACGCAACTCGTCCATAGACGTAGTTACGTACATTTAAAAAAAATATAAAAAAAATGGAGTCACGATAGCCGAGTGGTAGAGTAGTCGGAATTTCGAGTCAAGAGACCCAAGTTCGATCCTCAGGTTGCAGACTCATACCAATAGGTTTTTCAAAAACTTATGTACTAATTATATCGTTGGGTTGGGCATAAAGACGACGAGGGCTCACTACCTGTCACTTTGTCTCGAAAAATAACTTCGGTGGAAGGTCAAGTCAAAGGGACTTAATTGACTAGACTAGACCCCAGTATTGGGAATTGCGGGGAAATATTTATATATATGTTTATTTATAAAGAAATGGAAAAAAGTCTTTATAGCCGAGTGGTTGTGTGATCATATTTTGAGACCCGATTTCGATTCACAACGCTCGTAACAATTTTTAATTTATATCGTTGGCTTGGACGGCGACGGGATCACCACCTGTCAACTTGTCCTAAAAATATCTTTGGTAAAAAGTGGGTCGAAATGACTTAATCGTCTAGACCACTGCCTACCCCTTTATTGGAAATGGCGTGAAGATTTTTATTATAACAAAACGGATGATCCTGTACTTACCATAATTGGGCATATAATATTCCACTTCAAGCGACGCTCTCTCCTCCACATTATCCAACAGACGCAGCACTTCATCGTTCGTAAGTCTCGCAGTTGATATTCCATTGACGCTGCATATTCTGTCGCCTGGAGCCAGGCGATCTGACTCGTGGGCGACCGAGTCCTTCGTGAAGCCCACTATTGATGGAACTATACCGGGTTCTGATCGACCTGCGAAATAAGAAATGGGTTCAAATAAACAAAACAAAAATTTTAACACTTTTATAATAACAATCTCGATAGTCAATTGGTTGGGTAATGGGAAGGAGAGTCAAGAGGCTCGAGTTCTGGAAATTGAACAGGTAGGATTGTACCAATGAGTTTTATCAAAATTTATATTCGATTTATTCTATCTGTCACATTGTCTCAAAATAAGCTCCGGTGAAATGTGGGTCGAACGGACTAGATCTCTGGCAACCCCTGTATTGGGAAAAGCGTTACATTAAAAAGGACACAAAGTTTTTTTTTAACACTTACTGCATATACGTGTATTGAGTGTTTTTCAATGAATCATTCTTTCTAATAGTTGTAAAGAGTAGAAGAAAAACAAGATATGTCTAAAATACTTTTCTAAAAAATAAAAGTATAACATAATATTTATAACAATATAATATTATTATATAAGTTAAAAGAAAAAGAAAAACAATAGACGAATATAATAACATGGTGTGAAGAATTCGTGATTTTAGTATATGAATGAGTAATTTTTCGCTGTAAGTGTATAAGTAGAGATATCAACTGAAACCCATGTTACCAATAACAAAATAGAGCGAACGAAGCATGTAACTATGAATGTATCCCAAACATAAATAGTAAATGTAGCCAAACTAATTTAAACTTTACGCGGTAGTTGTTGGTTGGTAATATTTAGTGAATTATAATTTAGAATAAATTAATATTAGCTCACTTCTTGTGAACTAGTAAAAGTTTTAATTGAACTACCTTTCGTGGGGAATTAAATAAGGTGATGTTAGAATGGGCATCTCATTGTAGATACCTTCCGAAAACCTTTTTCCGACCAATTCTCTGGTTGCGGACCGGGGATTGGAGTCATCAGAAGCATATTTTTATGAGCATGACTAAGCATACTCAAATAAAGTCAGCCTCGATTTTCCAGGAAATTATAGAAAATTGTGAACATTTGGATACTACGCGTGGACGAAATCACTGACTGAATCCGGTATAAGAACACTTAGCTTATATTTAATATTTAAATTATTATTATTATTATATCTTCACGCATTTTCCCAATACTGGGAGTTGATAATTAAAAGGTCTAGAAAATTAAGTGCTTTCGACCCAACTTTTACCGAACCCTATTTGGGACAACTTGATAGGTGGTGAGCCAATCGCCGTCTTAGTGTCCAAGCCAATGGCACAATATTTTACTTAGATACGTATTGAGGTAGATAATTATTTTCATATATACATTTGACGACTTTAGTCGACGAGCGGCACACATATCAGTTTTCATGCTTTAAGTACCTAAGTTCGATTCCCAGTCGGGTCAATGTAAAAAACATTTTTAATATTGTCTGGGGTTGGGGTATTTCTAGTACTCTCGTTAGTTCTGATTCTATAACATTAGTGCTTAAGCTACGTTGGGATAAGAGCAATGTATGTGATGTTGTCTCTATCTATGTATATATCAATATATTTATTTATTTGTTATATTATTATACATATGTACCATCCACGACCCGAGTAAAAACATTCAAATTTATTATACAAATATGCAACCCTTAGCTTTGAAAACAGTATTACTACCAACTAAGCTATCTGGTCATCATTATATTCAAATGAATTGTTATATTTTGTATTATTTCTTAAATATGCCCCAGATAGTAACTGTCTGTTATAAATTCATCGATGTTGACAACATCCTAATATATGCTTTGCAAACAACCGTTAAAATTGGCTTTGCAACTGTCGATCTACATTTCGGTTTCATTAGTTTTCCCCATGTTTATTTGTCATTTACATATTCAAATGTTGACGGGTGCTTAACGTCTGATGTTAAATTGAAGCCTTTGAAAAGTGTTTCCTACAACGTACCACGTTCCTATTGAGAAGGAATCAAACATTAAGTACAAATAAAACTAGAAAATTTATTCATAGGTTTGTTTTGGTTTGCTTCATTTTATGTTTCATCAAAATCAAAATCTTTATTTTCAAATATAGGAATATAAATGTCAGCTTTAAAAAGTCCTTATTATTAAAACTGACACTATTTTTGTAACAACATTCCTTTGACGCAGGAGAATCTGGCGAAAGAAAAACCGTAGGTATCACTTTTTTTGTCCAATTACTTTTTAACTGTTTAACAGTTTCAAACCGTTTTATTAAATAGCAAAAAATAGTGCCACAGACAATAAATGGTAACATTTACAATAGATTTAAGCCTTGAATTGATACTAATTTCTAAATCAACAGCCTGTAAACGCCACTCCAGGATATAGATGTTTCCCGAAGAGCGGATTTACCCTAAACCGTCATGGTACCAGGTACGTCGCAACTTGGACGGTGGTAACAGTCTGTTTATTTTGGTCCGATGAATTTCTCTACAGTAATCCTTACATATATATCTACCGAAAACATAACGCCGATACACGCAATAAATGGAAAGATGATCTTATCACTAAAATGGATAAGGGCGTACTTCGTTAATGAGGATATGTATGGCGACAGAGAATCATAAAGTTGAACTAAGAATAATAGTGAAGAAAATATATGGCACGAAACCAGAGATTAAGTTCCAAAGACCTTGTGAGTATATTGCTCGAAGAGGAGAGGGTAAAGAGATACCTAGACGCCTTTGCAAGAAAAAAATGATAAATTTTAAACAAGCGATAGAGGTATCAGATGATCGTGACACTTGCGATTTGTTCTCTCTAGCTACCCCGTCAGGGACTGCGCGCAAAGATAAATACCAGTGCTTTCCAGATTTTATCGCAGTCGCCTCTTGTAACTATAATCCCGGTTTTAATCACGGTTTTTGAAACATCACATCAACTAGAATAATGTGTCGAATTTAAAAAAAAATATATATTTCTATTTTTCTCCTCTAAGTGTCAAACAATACATTAAATTAAACAATACATTTTTACATATTTTAAATTCTTATCTCTTCTAGTTTTCTCTGCAAACTATGAGAGACAAATAACAAAATAATTAAAATTAAAACAGTAATTGCAATATAGCATGCAAATAGGTCTTTACAAATAGAAACAAGGCTTCGCTGGTCGTCTGAATAACCCTAGTTGTCGTAAGATTGTCTTTTGTTGTGTAAATTACCTTGCATTTATACTGAGATTGTAATCAATATCCTTTGTGTAGGGTTTGTTCAATCAAGCAAGCAGCATATATAAAAATAAAATAGGCACTATTTATGAAGTCAATGCTTATTTAGCGCCATTGTGTATACATACTCAATGAAGCGAAAAATCGCCAATAAATTGAGAGAAACATACATCTGTAGGATTTAGACTGCGAGAGATTGAGGTAGGAAATATGGGAGATTTATTGTGTTAGATTGTTAGTCTCGCTGATTAGTTCAGATTACTCGGTGATAGTAGATTGTTGGCTGAGAAGATAGTTCCTTTTTTTCTTCTTTTCATTACCGTATATTTATATACATGTAGTAAAAAACTGTCATTTCAATATTATAAATAGACACTGACCCGTCCGGGAATCCTTCCTCGGAGGTCGACGAAAAAATATATGTGTATATTGTACATGCAGATAAATTATTCGTGAATTATTTTGTTTCTGAAATTATTTAAGTTTAATGTAACCGCCTTCATCGTTTTACCACTCTATATGGTTGACATGTAGAGAATGCTTTTATGTTATGTCTGCCTATTTTTTTATATATATTGTTTCCCCTGACATGGGAGATCAGGGACCTTATCGCTCTTTTCTTAATTTTTGTCAGTGTTCTTTTTGACGTTCAATATTTTTTTCTTTTTTTTTTCTTTCATTATCTTTATTTCATGTGACTTAACTTTCTTACTTATCTCCTATTACACTATTTATCTTCATTGCGTTGTTCCTATTATTACATTAGCTTACTTACATTACTACCATCTTAGAATATATTAGTATATAGATAACTCCACGCCATTCCCAATACTGAGGTCTAGACAATTAAGTAGTTTCGACAAACCTTCCACTAAAGATATTTTGGGACAACGCGACAGATGGTGAACACGTCGCCGTCACAATGTCCAAAAGCCAACGATATAATTCGTACATAAGATTTTGAAAAAACGCATTGGTATGATCCTGCCACCTGGGTATCAATCTCGGGTCTCTCGACACGAAATTCCGACCACCTTACCACTCGGCTATCGTGACTTACTAAATAATAAATCGCAAATAAATGAATAAATATTTATTGTTTGAATATAAGGTGTTTGTGACACTTTCATTGTTTCTGATTCCATACTTCAAGTGCTTATGCGCTTACTTTTGGATCAGATCATTGTATGTGATGTTGCTCTCATCTAGATATGTATATATGTATTATTATAGTCGTATAATCACTTATACATAGGTTGATTGTTTCACTTGATTGTTTGTTCGGACTATAATAGTCTCGCGAGTAACGCTAAGCTTACTTATAATATGTAAACTCGCGAACAAGCTTTTATGGTATAAGCTGCTTACACATCATGCCGATATGAATCAGATCTCCCTAGAGTATGTGCATACCTTTAGAAGCTTAACATAGCATTATGTAAATATACAAGTTATGTGTATTAACCTTTATAAAGATTACTTTTATTTACGCGAACACTACACATTGGAAATAAAATGTTAATTTACGGATTTTGTTATGACTTTATTTAGTTTTTTAACTTTTTTAACTTCCCGACGTTTCTACTGCTGTAGGCACGGGAGGCACTTGAATTTAATGTTAAAATATGTTCTGTACAATGTAAAATTTTGTAGTTTACTACATTTGGATTGCTACACGCGCGCCCGGTTTCAAAATACACAGATTTAAAAGTTTACTTAAGGAAGCCTAGCTATCGCTCAGTGGGATCGAATGAGTGAGTCAAGCGCCCCTGAATCATTCGCCTCGAGCTGAGCAGAGTTCGTGTGCTATCTTTAATTCAGAAGCTCAGGGCAAAGCCACTCGGCGCGAGTGGGCCGAGTGATAAGCGCTTAGCGGAGATTAGTGTTAAATTTTGAGCTGCGGAACCTGCTTGAGTAACTCATCAGTTACTCAAGCAGGTTCCGTTCACCTGTAACTGTTGTATTTGAGTACATATAAAATAATAAGATTTTATTATTGATTAATTAGTATTTATATATTTTCACGCTACTAAGGACCAATACAATACAATAGACTAAATTAATATGATTAAGCTTTTTCGACCACTTTTCAATCTATTTCGGATATGATAATTTACGAGTATATATTGACATGTTCGTATTTTTAAGTCCTTTAAAATATACTTTGAATACTGGTTGTCTTTGATTGACATTTTTTTGATGAAACTCGGTGATTTAACATATTTTATATATTTTGAAGACCTCAGTGGACGAGTGGCGTAAACAGCGGTTTTCAAGGTGTCGCCATTTTGAGGCGGGTCGATTCCCCGACGGGTCAATGTAGCAAAACACTTTTTTATTTTTTGGATTGCAGTTTGTACGGTTTTAATATCATACGATTGATTTTTATATATATACACACACATATATATATATATATATATATATATATATATATATATATATATATATATATATATATATATATATATATATATATATATATATATATATATATATATATATATATATATATATATATATATATATATATATATATATATATATATATATATATATATATATATATATATATATATATATATATAATTGATTTTGCAGGAATACACAGTCACTAGATTCTTGATGGTTCTTGCCAAGGTTCAGCAGAGGTACGGCAAAAATTTTTTATTTTTAATTTAATAACAAAAAGTTCAGCATAACTTATATGCTTTAAAACCAATTAAAATGCGTAATAAATTAGTAAAAGTTATCTTATTAATATTTCCTGATTCAAAAGTTTATATTATATTTCCGTATACGCTTTTCCTTTAGCACTAATTTTTTTTTTCATGAATATATTTACCAGAAATGTGCGTGAAATAAACGCTGTCGCTTATAACATTAACAGTGTTGATAGACATATTTTTGTCACCATTCTCATATATTTCAATATATTTTTTTCACACGAAGCGAATTTTAAAGAGCTGATTTCGAGATCAGAATATTCTGAAAACGGATTTCTAGCCCATTTTCATATCAAATATTTATTTTAAAGATCGAGTGATTTTGTGATAACTCGGTGAGAAAATATTATTACTTGTATCTGTAATATAGTAAACATGATTTTTGCTTGACAGGGATATGACCACGCTTTCGAAGATTGCGATTATAACAAATCGTTAAAGGTACTGGGGTACGTACAAATCCAGGCCACGAGGTCCTTTTCCACTCACATTTCATTGAAGCTTATTTGGGATAACGTGAAAGTTGGTGAGCGTATCGCCATCCCAATGTCCAAATTAATGGTACATTATACTTACATACATATAAAGATAAAAAAATCTTCACGCAATACTCAATACTGAGTTAGATAGAGGTCTAGTCTAGACAATTAAGTCACTTTGACCCACCTTCCACTGAAGATATTTTCGGGACAATGTGACAGGTGGTGAGCCCGTCGCCGTCTTTATGACCAAGCCAACGATATAAATCGTATATAGGTTTTGAAAAAAACCCTTGGTACGAGCCTGCCACCTGGGGATTGAACTCGGGTCTCTCGACTCGAAATTCCGACCCATCCACTCGGCTATCGTGACTCTCCTCTCTTTATATATCATGTAATACGATAAAAATAGGCACTTACAAACTTAATTATCTAGACTCGACCTATGTCTACCTCTGTATTGGGAATGGCGTGAAAATATTTATTTATTACATTAAATATCTTTGCTCGTGTAGATTACTTTTAATGGCAGTAAATAAATACATATAGTAGTGTCTATGTAGCGTAATCTATAGTACAAACAAATAAACAATAGCTCAGTGTATACCTTTCCCAAAGACCATATACTGGTTTCAAGCTATTACCGAGTGCATGAGTCACGATAGCCGAGTGGTTGGGTGATCAGTGCGTACCAATGGATTTTTTCAAAACTTATGTACGATTTATATCGTTGCCTTGGACATGAAAATGGCTACGGGCTTAATACCTGTCACGTGGTCATGTTCCACTGAAGTAGAAAATGACTTCCGTAGAAGGTGGGTCGCATTCGACCATTAAGTTCAATAACTTAATTGTCTAGACCTATGTCCACCCATGTATTGGGAATGGTTTGAAGAAATGTATTTGATGTTTCTCGTAACGATTAAAAAAAACCAAATGATTCATAACAGCTGGAACACGTGCACCAGGACCTAATTAATTCTTGATTCACTAGCACTTTGCGTGACAAAGGTGACTCACTGCGACTTAGCCCCTGACGTGCAACGTGAAGTCGGCCCGGCCCTTACTAAACGATGTCTGGAAAACACGCTATTAGCCCTAATGCAGCCGTAAACTAAAACAGGCGTGGCACGACTGCGCTGAGTATATATTAAGTTTATTTTATCTAGCAAACATTTAGAACACATACATTTAGCATTTAGCTGTCACGATAGCCGAGTGGTTGCGTGATCGAAATTCGTGTCGATAGACCAGAGTTCGATCCCCAGGTGGCAGACCAGGTGGTACCAATGAGTTCTTTGAAAACTTACGTACGATTTATATTTTTGGATTGGAAGTAAAGATGACGACGTGCTCACCACCTGCCATGTTGTCTCAAAAATATCTGCGGGGGAAGGTGGGCCGAAAAGACTTAATAGTCGAGACCTCTGTCTATCCCTGTATTGGGAATAGCGTGAAGATATTTGTTTATACAATTAGCTAAAAATACGTATAAATATACAGTTTTAACTATGAATTGAATGATGAACGATTTGTTGCAGTAAAGTGTTGCTACCCTCTACTTCGGTTGAAGATGCTGGTATTTGCCCTTTGAATCACAAGAACATCGATAGCGCGATGTAGGAGTTTACCTACTTATGAAACTAGCGAATTTTTTATGTGGAGAAATAGATGTTGCACTGGTTAATTATCATAGCGACCTGTAAGAGTACACTATACCTCATCATCCGGCGAGGGTTTTCTATAATCATTAAGCTTTGTAAGAAATGGGCGATCCATCTTACACATTAGACGCTGTTGCCTGTTACCGGTCTGCTGAATATTTGGTCGGTTATTTTCCCTTAGTCGCCTCTTTAGACCACCACAGATAGAGAGGGTGTGGTATTATTCTTATACTAATACCACGCGGATAGATAAATTTAGATTACGAAAATGTTACTGCATGAAAAACAAATAGTGTCAAGAAAAATTTGCAACATTTTTTTAATTCTAGAAACTATCAATAATTTGGACTATACATAATTCAGTCTTTTCGGCGCACATTTAATTCGAACTTGTTTGGGACAACGGGTTGTGAGCCTATGGCTGTTTTAGTGTACAAGCCAAGACAAATACAATTCGTATATGAATTTCGAAAAAACCTCATAGGCCTTCCTTCAAGGGATGGATCTCGAATTCCGGTGATCCAACTACATAACTTTTGTGGTTATTACATACATACATACAAACATGCCTCAGAAAGTACTTAACTGTGCAAAGATATCAAGCATCTTAGATGCTGTTGCCCGAAACCAGTCTGATGAATTTAGGTGTAGTACTATTCGAGATGGTTATTTAGCCATCTGTCAGTAGCTCAAGGTATAAATATATTCACGCCAATCCCTATGATGGGCTACAGAGGTCCAGGCAATTAAGTTCTAACGTAACAGATGTTGAGCCTGTTGTCGTTTTTATGTCCAAACCAACGATATAAATTGTAAATCAGTTTCGATAAACTCATTGGTGCGAGCCTACTACCTGGGAATCGAACTCGAGTCTCTTGACTCTAATTCCGATCACCCATCCACTCGGTTATCGTGACTAAATAAAAAACGAAAAAACGGTTAAAGATTTAATTTTACAATCAGCATAGCGTGACTAATCGAATCGACTATATTCATAGCATCGATACCTAGATTAATCATCGTCCACCCCAGTCCTTAATCGATAATCGATTCGATTATTACCGATGTCTACACGAACAATGAATTGGTTTAATCGCTTCCGTTGCGAGGGAGATTCACCAGTTAAGTCAGCTAATGGTTTTCTTTATTATAGAATGAAAAGGCGTTATTGGTGGTTTGCGAGAGGAAATCGTTTTTAACACCGTCTAATTACAACTTTCAAAGTGATCGATTATAGCGATAACGAATAACCTATCTTCCAGTTACATCTATTTGAGCTTCGTAAATAACTTGTTTTTTCTGTTGTTATATTTTTACACGCTATTCTTGACGGGGTAGCTAGAGGGAACAACTCGCCAAATGTCACGATTCATAAATACCTCTTTTGCTTCTATCAGATATATTCGTCATACACATATACGAGTACCTCTGAACCTTAGAGGGCCTTCGAAAGTTAGTGTCGGCCTACCTGTATATTTTCTTTACCATTCGATCTTCAATCATTCGGTCATCGTTTATGTAAAAGCAAATGATAAACTGAAAACTAAAGCAACTGTCTTATAAAATCGTGAACACACAGTTCAGAGACAATAAACAAAAACTGATTTTCTTCATTGACCTATTTAGGAATAGAACCCGGAACCTCAGAGCTTGCGTCACCTTGAAAACCGTTGAGTGCGGCACTTGACCACGGGGGTCGTGAAATAAATGTTTTTTTTAATAAAATGGTCAAGTGTTTACATAATAACAGACATTTATGGACACAAAATAGAGACTACTAAATTTCTAAATAAATTTCACCGTTTTTTATATTACCCTTAATACGGGCGAGGAGAAACCAACAATTATTTATTAACCCAAAGTTGGTCGAACAGCTGTCGGTCGACTTTGCCCTTCGTTACGAGTTAGACGCAAACAACTTTCTAAAATGATAATTACCAGCTATACTATCATAGGTATTGTTTTCGGATATTGTTTTCGGAATTGTTGACTGATAGCAGTGTTTAAAGTGATGGTAGTCTGGTGCTGCGATCGCCAACCAGCTTGCCAAAGGGACTTAATTGTCTAGACTAGACCTCTGTTTACCCCTGCATTGGGAATCGCATGAAGATATTTATTTATAATATAATAAATTACTTAGGTGAAGTTAAGTAGTCACTATTAAATAAAGTGTTAAGTTTAGATAACTTTTCTTTACCACCACACATTTTTATGAGTAACTATTTCCTCTGTTATCACGGTTGAAAGAAGAAGAACGTAAATTTTAGTCCACTTAAAACTTCGCTCGGTATGAATTGCAGAGAATTATGAAAGTTGAGACATAATCGACGTGGGTTTCCTTTATGCGTTCCATAAAATGAAAACGTATGATGTACGGAATACAATAAGGATATTATGTGTAATGTCCTTGAGTATGTTTTATGTATGTTTTGTTATAACGACTGTGCTTATAAAATATTTGACGTTTATGCATTGTACAAAGATAAAAGACTATACACGATGTTTTAATACAAGACAATGGAGGGAAGATTTTACAATTACAAACTATGTAGACTTGGCCGTTAATATACCTATATATATCCTACCGTGTGGTAACGGTGTAAGAATATTGCTATTTGCCCTTTCTTGCCGTGGATGTCGAAAGAGGCGACTAAGGGAAAAAACCCTGAATATCGTTATGGCAACCGATAGATGGCGGGATAACCATCTCTAAAAATAACAGACCAAAATAATCAGACCGAAGATGGGTTGCAGCTTCTGAGGTGCGAGTGTGTTACTGCGATCGCGAATCAGTTTGCCGAGCGAAACGATTATGGCAAACCCTGCCACGAAGGAACCCTATGTCGAGTAGATGATTATTACGTATTAATATAATATAATATATGGGATTATATTAAATAAATAAATACGTACATAGATACGGATAACATTATATGCATTTTCTGATCATAAAGTAAGCAGCTTTAGAACTTGTAATATGGAATCGGAAACAACGAAGATACCACAAACACCCAGACCCGAGATGTATAAAGAAATGTAGAAAAAGTGTTTTCTACCTTGACCCGACCGGTAATCGAATCCGGAGCTGGCGACACCTTGAAAAGCGGTGTGTACGCCACTAGTCTGCGGATGTCGTCAAAATGTATATGTCCTGTATTTTTTTGCGTGTATGTATAGTAATTTAGAACATCAATTATAGAATAGTAATCACGTTAGCTAGGCCCCGAAATATTGAAACAGTGTCATATATATATTCTCATACATATAATAACATTTGCTCTTTTAGTAACATTAGGTAATATATTTCGTATGTCATTTTCATAGTTCAGTTTTATACAGTTTTTAATTTACATATTCACTTTTATCATACACAAGTGAAATTAAACACAGTTGAAATATGAGATATTTACACAATTTATGATATAAATTAAATTATTCTTGATGGCTTCAAGTCAGTGAATTATATTCACGAGACTGCGCAGTTCTCAATGTAAGGTAATTTGGCTTATGATAATAAGGGTAGTGCTGTGGCGTGCAATTTTCAGCCCAGTTTTTATGGCCCCGAGAAAATGTATACTCTTAAATCTCCAATAATAAATGGCATTCACATGTTGGCCGACTTGACGGGTCATGACCACGCCTTGCAGAATACCAGCGTGAAGTTGAAATATTTCGTGGTTCTGAATTTCGTCAGATGAGTGAGCGACTGAAAGCCCACACATCTATTCCCTTCTTTCTTCTTCTTCCCTCAGATGTTTCAAGTAAACTCGGACTCAAATAACAATCAAGCATCCTAGTTTAATGAACTTATTGGCGATTAGACCTTTTTGGAAGGATTGGCCATAACGATAGCAATACGTATGTGGCTTAGTAGATAATGCACAGCAAATACTCGTAGAAAATGCAAAACACGAGATGGAGAGGGAATCATTGATGCAAATACATAATGTATATGGACTGGGAATTGGAGGAATTAAGGTGATATTAGTTGTTAAAATTGTTATTGTAGTTATTTTATATTAAGGTATGGTGACGCTGAAATATCTGAAAAGGAAAGCCCCTTAATAAATAAAGAGAGAGAAAAACGGTAGCAATTGATTGCCACACAAGTGTCTAGGTTTAAACAGAATTTACGCTTCTTCGAACAGGATCACTACCAATTAAGCTATCGGATCCTATATTTACTATCCTATCTTATATGTTTGTAAAAGATGTATACAATTTAAATGAAATGAAACGTGATAGGACTATTAAATTTCTTACATATTCTAGGAAATAGATTTGTAATAATCTCTAGGAAATAGATTGTAATTATATTAACTAATGTTTCGTTGTACATTATTCTATCGGAAACTAAAATGAATTAATAAATAAATATCTTCACGCGATTCACAATACAGGGGTAGACAGAGGTCGTAGTCTAGACAATTAAGTCCCTTTGACCCACCTTCTACCGAAGATATTTTCGGGACTACTTGACATGTGGTGAGGACTTCGCCGTCTTTATGTCCTAGCTAAGGAAATAATTCGTACATAAGTTTTTGAAAAACCCATTGGTATGAGCCTGCCACCTGGGGATCGAACTCTCTTGACTCGAAATTCCGACCACCCAACCACTCGGCTATCGTGACTTTTTAAATTTGTAAATTTCAAAACGTAGTCATATTATACAATACAACAAATGTTAGAGCTATTGTCTCAAACTTCATAATTTATGTATATTCATAATCCTTCACGGTTTATAGCATGCAAAGTTTTAAGTGGAATTAAATTTACGTACTGCTTCTTTCGTTCATGCGAGGAGGAGATTTATTTACTCAAAGAAATTGATAGTACCAAAAGGAAAGTTTGAGGAACTTTCGCAAACTTTACCGAGCTTACGATTAGGACCTTACTCGTTCACCTAAACCAATCGTTGTGTAGAACTTTTTAATTGTGTTAAAGACAAAGAAAATGGAATGAACACTTAAAAGTAATTACTTGATTATAATTTAAAATCTTCTAAAAGATTTGCTTTTCTTGAAAACAATGGAACGGCACTGCTTTAAGAATATTGGAAATGTTTTGTACATTGATTTGAGTCACGATAGCCGAATGGCTCGATGATCGGAATTCGAATCAAGAGACCCGAATTAGATTCGTTGTTTTTGACACTGAGACGGTGATAAGCTCACCTTTGTTCCAAATAGGCTTTAGTAAAAGAAAGGTCGAAAGAATTTAACTATACAGGTCTCTACCCCAGTGTTAAGAAAATGAGTGAAAACTAAAATAAAACCAATTCTTTAATGCTTTGAAAAGTTGCTCCAGTTTGCTAACAAATACATGAACATACACAAACGATCATCACTTGTAATGAAAAGTTGTCTGATAGCAGAGCTTGTAGGATTATTA
The DNA here is from genome assembly GCA_029286605.1 of Sericinus montela. Lineage (NCBI taxonomy): Eukaryota > Metazoa > Arthropoda > Insecta > Lepidoptera > Papilionidae > Sericinus > Sericinus montela. Next base: position 2,153,550 of record JAGSMR010000053.1, read on the forward strand.
AATTCACCGAACTCTGATAGTTGTCAAATAAATGAGTAGTGAAGAAATAAAAACGTATATAAAAGAGTATAAAATGTATAGTACAGTATAGTACAGTTGTATAGTATAGTATGTAAAGTATAGTAAGTATAGTAATATAAGTAGGTCAATATCATCGCTTCATTAAGAATGTTTTCCTGCCAATTGTTGAATAACAAATATTTTCATATAACAAATTGCATTCTTCATTTAGAACCCTATAGTTTCGAGAATAGTGCGCATAATTAGAATAGAATGCTACAAGTCATTTATTCCGCTCATTGGAAACCTTTATTTATATGTATAGACTCTAGAACATAAAGAATCGATAAATAAATATTTTCAATGAGATTAACACAAGAAATGATTGACATGAATTGAAAATGTAATTACTGAGGTATCAATTTCGAACTTAAATTGTTAAATCATTTTACAGACAATTACTTTTGAATTTAAAACATTTAGTCTCCACTGAGTCCTACTCAGGCGATCAGAAATTATTTTACATTCAAAATTTATAAGCCAATCAGTTCATAGAAATTGGAGATTCCTCGTTTATAATAGATTTCTATTTAACCGCTTCAGAGCAATCGAACGAATATTATATCACAATATATCTTCACGCCATTACCAATACAGGGGTAGACAGAGGTTTAGATAAAATTAAGTTCTTTCGACGCATCTTCCGCCGAAGAAATTTTTGTTTCAACGTGACAGGTGGTGAGCCCGTCGTCGTATTTATGTCCAAGCCAGCAATATAAATCGTACATACATTTTTGAAGAACCCCATTGGTACGAGCCTGCCATATGGGGATCGAACTCGGGTCTCTTGACTCGAATTTCGATAACCCAACTACTCGGCTATATTATTTTAACAGATCTAGAAATAATCTGAAAACTTTTTAACTTCCCGCCTCTACGTGCTTTGACCGCTAAAACGGATTTTCAGCGTGCTTAATTTTCTTTTTGATGGTCCATTACGTCAGATGGAGAAAATTTAGTGGTTTTAGTAATTATGAACTGGATTTTATATATGAGTGAGAGATGAGCTTAGGAACAAGATTGGACTTTAGGTGATTCTAATGCAAAAAATAGTTATAGTATTATTATAATTTTGAACGATAAAACTTTTTGGCGATCTTCATAATCGAGTGGCGTACATAACGGTTTTCATGGTATCCAGGTACGGCCAGTTATATATCCGATACTGGGACGGATCAATGTAGAACCCTCTTTTTCTGCATTATATCGGGTCTGAGTGCTTGTGGTACCTTTGTTGTTTTCGATAACGCAAATGCTTTACCTACTTATTATGGGACCATGGCAATATATGTGTGTGATTTTACCCCAATTTATTCTATCATTTTTCTATAATTTATTAATTTCCAAAAATATTGACGAAATTAGTAAGAATTCTGGTTTGTCTATGAATGATTCTTAAAATATATTTACCAAAAGAAACAATTTTTTTCATTATTTTACCTAACAGTTTAACTGATTAAATACTATAGCAATAAGCCAATACACTTTTTCTTTTCCTGTATTCTATAACCGTCTTCGCAAAATATTCAAAAATTCACAGCGTGTACATTTTGATGAAATCGCGCCTTGTACCAACATTGTTAATCTATTTCAACGGTGTAAATTTATTTGATACAAGAAAAGGTTCCAGAAATTTCATTTCGCAGAACCCAAAATTGAATTCCTTTGCGAATGCTCCTATAATCGAATGAATAATCCATTTACGGTCGACTCGCGGGGTGTCCGCGTGGATCATGGAGGAATAAAATGTAAAAATGTACACTCCTCTCTCTATCATCTTTACATCGGGAGTCGGTGGTACAAATGTTTTTCTAATTTACTTTTACTTTTTTTATAAATTCATGCGTCATAAGAATTATATACACTGACGATGGCAGAGTGGTTGGGTGGTCGTAATTTCGGGTCTCTGCCGAGTTCGATCTCCAGGTGGCAGGCTCATACCAAAAGGGTTTATCAAAAACTTATGTACAAATTATATCGATGGCTTGGACATAAAAACTGCGATGACACTACACCATCTGTCACGTGGTTCCAAAATATCTTCGGTGGAAGGTGGGTCGAAGGGACTTAATTGTCTAGACGAGACCTCTGTTTACAACTGTATTGGGAGATGCGTGAAGGTATTTATTTTTATATTTTTATTATCATTGCTATGCGTGTTACGATGTTTCAATAAGCTTCGGTGTACACAGCGTCATGATACCTTAGGTATGATAGATTGGCCATGATAGGTTGGGTGATCGGAATTCAAGTCGTGAAACCTGATTTGAATGATTTTTAAAACCTTTTTACGATTTATGTCGTTGGCTTGGATATAAAAATAGCGATAGGCTCACCACTTGTCACGTTGTCCCAAAAGAAGCTCCGGACAAATGAGGGACGAAAAGATTAGATAATCTATCTAGACCACTGGCTACTCCTGTATTAGGAAATGCGTGAAGATAAATTTATACTTTTATCAGCTATATCTCAATTAGTCGGATTTTAAGCTCCTCATTGCTCACCAATGCAGAGCATAAAATTAATAAAAAAATATTTTCACGACATTACCATTACAGGAGTTGACTTTCCATCGAAGACATTTTATGGGACAAAGTGACAGGTGGTGAGCCAGTCGCCGTCTTTATGTCCAAGCTAACTATATAATTCGTGTTAATGCTTTTGAAAAAACCCATTGGCTGTCGACGATTCTGCCACCTTGGGATCGAAAGCGATTTTCTTGACTCGAATCTCGATTACCCAACCGTTCGGTTATCGTGACTAATAATATAAAATTAGTTTAGATACACAATGCTATGGTAGAACAAATTGCGATCTAATTGCTAAAAATGATTACTTTCAGACAACCTTTAAAATAAATATTTTAAGTTACATTTATAAAAGTGAACTTCTAAAATAACTATAATATTATATATTTTTAATCATTCCATATTATACATGCATCATGCATGCATCATATCATGCATCAAAGTTGTTATTGAATAATTACTTCGCACCATTCCGTATGCAAATATAAACAGGTATGTGTTAACTTCCGAAGAGAAGAAGAGCACCACCCTCCCTCCCACAGATGCGTGCACTAATTCTACTGTATGTACCACCACCATCAACCACCATTACACTCAAACCATGTAACATATACCACCAACGAAAACGCGACACGTGTTTCGCCTTTAAACAAGGCATTCTCAAGCGAGTAGATTCTACGATAAGCGATCGCAGAGACTCTGCGGTCGCTTATATATGGTCATCAGAATGATGTAGATGATGTAGATGTATTTTAAACTATATGATGTAACAATAATTTACTTAATCACTATGTTATTCCTTTTATTATGTAAAAATGAATTTGAAAATGTATTTCATAGACCCAAGTCATTTGCTGCATGCAGTTGGCATGTGAATTACTCAGTGAAATTAAAATTGAAATGGAAACCAAAAAGCTTTGGCGCCTTACATGCATGTTTCGTAGTCTATTATGGAGCTTTTGGATTCGAAATTTGGGAAATGTTTCTGTAATTATTTTAGAATAATGAATTTTAATTAAAATTATTGTAACACTAACAAGTCACGATAGTCGAGTGGTTGGGTGGATGGAATTTCAAGTCAAAATACCCGAATTCAATTCCCAGGTGGCAGACTTCGCACCAACGAAAGGAGTTTTTCAAAAACTTATGTACGAATTATGTCATTGGCTTGGACATAAAGACGGCAACGGGCTCACCATCTGTCACGTTGTCCCGAAAATATCTTCGGTGGAAGGTGGGTCCAAGGGACTTAATTGTCTAGACTTGACCTTCACTTGACCTCTGTCTACTCCTGTATTGGGAATTGCGTGCAGATATTTATTTATTTTTATTTTTAATGCAAAACTTTAAGTCACGATTGCGAGTGGTTGGGTGATCGGAATTTAAATTATGAGGCTTATACCAATGAGTTTTTTCAAAAATCTATCTTACTTTTATATCGTTGGTTTGGGCATTAAAGATAAACGGCGCCAAACTCTTACTCTCCAACTGCCAGTTTGCCCTAAAAATGTCTTCTGTGAAAGGCGGATCGAAAGTACATAATTGCCAGGACCTCTGTCTACCCTAGTATTGAGAATAGCGTGAAGAATATCTCTAATACAGTTTACGATGATTGATCAAATTTATAAAAATATCGACAGGACAATGCCGGTTCTAAATTGTTATAATCAATAAATAATAAAAGAAACCCACGAAAGCAATTGCGTTAAATTAAATTTACGCCCAAACGAATTTCGTTGTGATATCAAGAGCAAGTGGTTTAAAGCCTTAAATAGTTTCCCTTTGCAATTTGGTTACTAAAGAAAATGGAGGCAAGAAAATAGGGGCCCCGTGTAACGTGTTGCGGCAGTTTTCATTAGCATTAAAATTTCTAGTGCTTATTGTTCTGGAAACTATCTTATGTAATTGTCCGTTACTTGGAGTGTCAAGCACAAATTAAAAAGGGAATAAATACATGTTTACATTCCTTATTACACAACAATAAAGTATTTTTAACATTTGTACTATGCTTCGTGCTTATTATGTAATTTTTATTTGTATTTTCACGCATTTTCCCAATACCAGGGAACGACGGAAGGAAAGGACTTGATGAATCCTATTTGTTACATCGTGACAGGTACTGAGTATATCGCTATCTAACTGACCAAATGGTATAATATATACATAATTTCATATTCATAAAGATAATTCCTCATATAAACATCAATGTTCATCACAAAAATGTTTGCCCATAGTAGGACCCGAACGAACCCATGTCGGGAAGTCTATATATTATATAATTAAATAGTAAATTAATGAATACATAGATAATATGTAAATAAAAGTCTCCAGTTTTTGGAGGCGACTTTTATTTACATATAGATATTTTGTGTTTCGACAGCTCTGAAGTCTCGTGTTCGATTCCCGGTTCAATACAGAAGATCACTTTCTGTGCATGTTTGTGGTACATTCGTGGTTTAAATAATTACTTTGGATTGGCAATGTTTTTGATTTTGTCCTTGTTTATGTGTTTACTATTATTTTTGATTATCTATTATAATAGATAATAAAAAACAACACCAAAAACAAAAACAGTTTCCACCACCTTTTGTCAGCTATTTTGGTTCAATAAAAAAAATAAAGCACTATCTATTAATATATAAACAAATACAAAGATAGGTACGAGTGGTTGGGTGATTAGATTTCGAGTCAAGAGACTCAAGTTAAAACCTTTCATACGATTTATATCGTTGGCTTAGACATAAAGACTGCGAAACGCTCACCGCCTGTCACGTTGTCCCAAAGTAAGTTCCGATGAACTGCGAGTAGAAATATGTAAACTGTCTAGACCTATGGCTACCACTATACAGAAAATGCGTGAAGATAGATAGGAACAACATCACATACATTGCTCCGATCCTGAAGTAAGTAGCTGAAGCACTTGTGTTATGGAATCGGAAACAATAAAAACGTTTTGAAGGCATCGATGCGTGAATCAAGCCAACCATGAAATCGTCACCGTAATTCTATTCAGTTTTATTTCTGAAGGCTTTCGGAGCACGTCCTCGTGATGGGCGCGTTAGTGTCGGGTCAAAGGGTAAGGCTTGAGGTATTTGGGCCCCTTATGGTGCCTTCTACGGTTCACAAAGTTTCGCGTACTCTCTCTTACTCTCATTTGTTTTTTTTTTATTATTTTAATAGACGGAAGATAAAATATACTTTATTATCGTACCAGGATTGAAAGTTCGACTTTAATGTCTATTTTCATGAAGGAAATTGGTTAATGAATAATTGTTATTTTCTACATTTTGTAGCCGAGTTGTCGGGTGGTCGGAATTTCGAGTCGTGAGGCCCGAGTATATATTATTCGTACATAAGAGGATCAACCTCTTATGTACGAATGTACGAATTATATCGTTGGCTTGGACATAAAGACGGCGACGGGCTCATCACCTGTCACGTTGTCTCGAAATATCTTCGGTGGAAGGTGGGTCAAAGAGACTTAGTTGTCTAGACTAGACCTCTGTCTACCCCTGTATTGAGAATTGAGTTAAGATATTTATTATTATTATTTATTACATTTTCTCAGAGTGTTGAACATACGTTTTTATGATTCTATAATACTAGTGCTTAAGCTGCGTACTTTGGGGTCAAAGCAACGTATATAAATATATATATATATATATATTATTATTATTTATTACATTTTCTCAGAGTGTTGAACATACGTTTTATGATTCTATAATACTAGTGCTTAAGCTGCGTACTTTGGGGTCAAAGCAACGTATGTGATGTTGTCCCTAAGTATGTCTCTATTTATATATATATATATATATATATATATATATATATATATATATATATATATATATATATATATATAT